>VYXF01009087.1:311415-367743 GCA_013397295.1 Polioptila caerulea | reverse complement strand
AATTTTTTTGTTCTTTTTTTTGTTTGTTTTTTTAGGTTTTTTGTTGGGGGGGGGGGGACTTCTCGTTGTCTGCTTGGGGTTTTTTTTGTTTTACTTTTTGTTTGATAATTTAAGGAAAAAATCTAATATTTAAGGGCGTTTATTTTTTTGGTTACCCAAAATTACACAGTAAATATTGCTTCTGCTTTTTTGGGTTTTATTCAGGCTTGGGATGGGAGTACTGGACCATTCTATCTATTTGATCTGTATCTCTGTTCTCACTTTGCAAATGGGTGGGTGAAGGAGGAAAGACAAAAGGAGGGAGACTAATAATGAAACTTCAGGGTTTCTGTTACTACAAGCGTGCACAAAGTCCCAATACAACACGTTTGATTTCAGAAGTTCAGAAGATTTTGATTTTTTTTCTCAAAAACCTTTCAGCTGAGTTTGGGCTTTGGATTTAAGCTAGGGTACAGGAAACAGAGGTAATAGAAGTTTCCTCATTTAGGGGCGTTTCCATTCCAGGGTCTGTCATGAAGCAAATTAATCAACACAGAGAGCCCCAGAGTTCTGAGACTGTGACCCCTGAGTTATATGTATCTGTTGTGAAGTTATTCTCTATGGTGACTATTCAGGGTTTTGCACCTGAATGCTTTTCCATTTGGGAAAGACTGAAGACCAAAGACTACCTAAAGACCATCCCTTGTTACTGTGGGCCAGAATGGATCAAGGGAATAGACTTCAGGTGCAGGAAAGTCTTTCAAAGTTTTGTCCTTTGGTCCTTGTTGTTTTGATTCCTACTCTCTCTAACTTTTTCTCTGTTTTCCTGCCTGTGTTTCTGCAGGTGCTGTTTGCTCTAAACCAAACTCTGCTCCAACACGAAAGCCTTCGAGCAGGGAGCCTGCAGGCCCCCTACACCACTGAGGATCTCATCAAGCACTACAACTGTGGAGACCTGAATGCTGTGATATTCAACCATGACACTTCTCAGGTGAGCAGGATTGTTCCAAATGGGCCAGAGAGTTGTGGAAAAATCAGCTGCTTTAATAGCAATATCCCAGTCATCACTTCATATTCTGACTCCTCTTCCCCCTCTTCCTTTTAATGCCCTGTGTTTTCTTTCCACACGTGCCTCATTTGCCTGGTGAGAGAGTGGAATTTCCCTGGTTTTGCTCAGGCTCTGGGGAATCATAGAATGGTTTAGGTTCAAAAAGACCTCCAAGATCATTGAGTTAACTGCTAACCCAGCACTGCCAAGTCCGCAGCTAAACCGTGTGCCCAAGCACCACATCCACACGTCTTTTAGATACCTCCTGGGATGGTGACTCCAACACTTCTCTGAGCAGCCTGTTCCAATGCTTGACAGCCCTTTTGATGAATAAATTTTTCCTAATGTCCAATCCAAACCTCCCCGAGCGCCACTTGAGGCTGTTTCCTCTTGTCCTATTGCTCGTTACTAGGAACAAGGAATGGACTGCCTGGAAAACTTTCCTAGGGATGTTCTTGAAAAAAGGTTAATTCTGGATGTTTAGGGCTGTTGAATGCAGATCCCTCATTAAGGGTGGAGGGGGAATATTTGTGATGTTTGAGCTTATGTATGAAGAGGAAGTAGACCTTATGTAAATACTCTATAAAGTAAATAACCTCTCAAACATGTCATAATTCAATAATTTTGTGTGTGTCTCAGGCAGCCCTTCAGTCTCTGTTTATCTTAGTTATCCAAAGCTATTAAAAACTCTCAAGGGAGCAGAAATCTGCTTTCCAGACCAGTTGGATGCTTCTTGACAAACTGAGATTCCTCTTTCTCCTCTCCAGTTAATTCTATGAAAACTTGGTCTTTGGATGTCATCTCCAATGTCTCCTTTTTTTGATCAAAATTCCCAGATTCTAGTCTCAGGTGCAGTGACTCACTTGGGGCAAACCTGTGTAAATTTGTCAGCCACAGTATTGTAGGTGTCTTGCCAGTGAAAGAATTAAATCATGAGAGCAGTCTACCATTAGCAAATGCAGATCAAGGAGAACTATGTGACTTCCAGAGAGAGCTGAGATGGGGTAAGCTCAGTCTGTGCATTGGGGCAGGGGTCTCTGAGACATTTTTATCTTGCATTCACTCTTTGGGTTGCACAGGGTTCTGTGGGTCACTTGCTTGTCAGCAGAACAGCTGGGCAAGCAAGTGGGGTCCTGACATGGGATAAAACCCCTTTGGAGTCCCAGTTAACTCAGTCCTAGAAAATGAAGTGTGACTGAGCAGGACATACAAGGGTGGTTAACGTGGCAGCACTAAAACACAGGAGTGTGTGGTACCAAAGCTGCCAGAGCTGTTCATTCTGGGCAGCCTTGCACTGAAAAGTAAGGGGAGAAAGCAACTTGGGTAGGAATACATCTTTAAAGATGGGGAATATGAGTTGGAAAAGATAGAGAGCTCATGACTTTAGAGGATCCTGGTGAAGTCAGTGGTTGTAACTATTCCTGAAATAATGAGGCACAGCACACATGATGAACAAGGAATAAACAAGCAAGATGTGGTGGAATATCTGCCATGGATGCTATGAAAGGACTGCTGGTAGTCAAACCCATGAAGACAGTCCTGGTGTCATCTTTTAATCTCCACCAGTGTAATTTCTCCTAGTAAGTAAAGCCTATGTGCTGAAGACAAGGTGTGGTCACTCATAGCAGTTGCCTGGATTCACAGACACCTCTGATTTATTGACACATTGTCCTATCACAGACCTGTGGGTTAGACTGGAGAGAAACTGTTTGCTGTAAAAACTTCTTTATCCCTGCAAATTATTGGATCGAGTGTGAGTTTCAAAACAATGTTAAAGGCAGAAGAAAGAAGCCAACAGCCAGTCAGAGTTCAAGCACTGGTGTTAGTCATGGTCCCAGAGTGCACACAGTTGATGGAGATTATAACACTTACAAGCCATGGAAAATTAAAATCCCTCTATGCATACTGGTCCCTGCAGAACTCTAAATATTGTGCAGTGCTGTTGGGTAAAGAGTTTTTTTGTTTGGTGGTGTTTTTATAAACCAGCTCTATACCATTTATTTTAACTGCAAGCGGAACAAAATAGAAAATTAAAATGTAAAATAAACTCCCCATTCACGTCAGGTTTTGCCAGTTGGGGTAATTCCAAAGTTAGTTCTGTGTGCTTTTTTGCAAGGATGAAAGACTCTGTCTGTCATGGAGAGTTTTTGCCATTTGGTTACCAAATTAGATTAGCCTGGCTCACATATTGCACATGAAAGATCCCCCATGGGATCTCTCTCTGGAGACATTAAATACAGGCAGAGGAATTTATCATGTGCTGAGTCTGTTTCAGTTCAGGGCAGGTACCCATGCCAGTCTTGGGAGTGCCACAGTGGTTTTAGAATGTGTATCCCTTCTTCCATGATACCCAGCTGCTGGCCCAGCTCTTTAGGGCTCTGATAAGACCTTGGAGAGCTGGTACTGTTAATACAACCTTGAAATACCCCATGGAATGGAACAAAAGATCAGGAATGGAGTTGTAAGAATCTGCCCCTGTGTGAATGCTGGAGGCCAGGGAATTCAGCTCCATCCAGTGCAGCTCAGGAGAACTGCGAAAGGATGGGACTCTCACTCTTTGAGGACTAATTTTGGGTGCTGTTTAAGGTTATTCGTGTCTGCTTGTCTCTTGAAGGTTATCAGGAGCTGCAGAATAAAGGTAAACTGTCCATCCATTGGCTCAGTTCAGAGCTGATGGTTGAGGTGGCTGTCATGGACTGGGAAGGAGGGGACGAAGTCCAAGGTCACTGTGGGGGCAGTGGCAGGGAAGGGGAGAGTATTTATGTGGGTGCAGTAACTTGCTCAATGCCTCCAGTGTGACTCTCCAGAGATGAAGCAGCTGCAGTAGCTGTCTGCAAGATGCTGAGGTGCCTTTAGAACAAAAATCTTCTTGAAGCAGAAGGGACCAGAAGAGGAAATAGCAGCACTGTTGACCTGACATGCTACAGATAGTTCCTTGAGCCTCTTCAGCCTCCCCAAGAGGGTTTGGGAAGTGGCGGTTTCCTGCACATTCCTGAGTCCTGCAGCATTTGGGAGGAGAGGGCAGAGTCCTTCTGGGGCCAAGACTCTGTCAAGGGGGTGCACAGACAGGATGGTGCTGGGAGGAAGGGTGCAAGGAAAGGCACTTCCTAGTCCAAAGCAGGTTTTATGTCAAAGACAGCTCCTTTGTCACCCCTGGGTAGGGACAGGACCACCCCAGGGAGATGCTGCTCACCTTGGGCTTGGCAAGTGCAGCTTAGCCAGGGTGCCCAGAATGAAGGGGTGTGAGCAGGACCCCGTGTCCCTGACTCTTTCCTTTCCCAGAGCCATCAGCCCTGGTGAGAGTGGAGGAGGAAACAAATCTGTCTCAGTTTCAGTGGGTTTTTAAAATTTTATTTTAATTAAGAACAACGAAAGAGGAAACACCTCTGCTTTCCTGTGGTTTTATTACATTCATCATTCTTCACCCTCTCCATTTTTTTAAACTTTATTTGCAAGCAGCATTTTCAAGATGTAAAAAACCTTATTTAAACTTAGTAAAATTTTAAGGGGGGGAGTTTAATAAGTTACACTATGACCCAAAAGGGCAGTAGGAAACATCTCTCGTTTTTCAATAGCCTTCTTCAAACACTTGATTCTCTTGTGACTTTTGCAATCAAGAGGCTTAAGTTGAGGCTTCTGGGCAGAGAGTCAAAATGATACTGAAGAGAAAGGATTCTAAGCTAAAGATAGAATGGGTGTATTTTCTGCACCTTCTCCAGACTATTTTCCCCCTCAAAGAAGTCAGGTTTTTTCTCTGCTTTTGTAAATGTTCCCTAAAAGCAAAAAGGAATTGGATTAGATCAGTAGTTTTAACTTCTGTATTCTGTCTGAAACTCTCACTAGGGAATTGAGGTCAACGTGTCCAGAAGTATTAAAATGCAGAAAAATCTGTTAGTTCAAAATTAGAAAATTATCTGTCTCCAGATGATACTTTTTTTTTACCTGAGACAGCTGAGAAATTGCCTAATGATCTGAAGCCTCCATGAAGAAAAAGTAGGGTGCAGAACAATTTATTGTGGAGAGTTTTTTGCACCAGTTGCTTCCTATGGTCAGTTTTGAGCTATTCAGTTTTTAAGGACAGTTCTGTAAAACAAACTCATCTTTGCCAGCATTGAATTAGCTGGTTCTATGTTTCCTTGTACCCCTGTGTACTCTTTAAGAGGAAAATTGAAAATCCAAGACTGAGAATTTTGTCCTTCAGCCTTTCCCAAAAATTGTAGCTGTGGTCTCCAGCTATTGTCTCTCATCTTCTGTCCCCAGCCATTCTCCTGACCTGAGGAGAGGCTCCTGTCCCAGGAGAAGATGTTTTTTCCTCTCTGATTGCTGATCTGGCATGCCAGAGACTGCAGCTTTGCTGATCACTGTTTAGACAATTTCTACTGGCTCAACTACCCAGGTTTCATAGTTACTATTTACCTGTCCCATTTCGGGTTAACAGCATGGGGCAAGAGTCATACCTGGCAGTTCCAAAGCATCCTTCATCCAGGGAACCTTTATGGTCTGTGTGTTAGATTGTTCTGAGAGCCCACTGAAGTAATGGGGAATATTTCCATGCCTTCAGCAGGCTTTACATTTCTCCCAGCAGGCCCAGCCATCACTGGATATCAGAGTGAATAAATCAAGTGACTAACCCAGTTTGCAGGCTTTGTGCTCAGCTCAGCATCAGCACCTTCTCATTGACAGCAGGTGTGAGGTCTTGACTTCATCCCACACGGTTAAATGGGCTGTGCAGTGAAGTTGTTTGGTGGTCACCACAGCTTGCAGACAGGTCTCAGTCCCCCCCTTCCAGGTGCTGTGCCCTCTCCTGCAAGCTGTGTCCATCAGAAACAACCAAGCTTTTGGATACCTCACTCAAAGGATGCCATCTGTATCTCAAGTTGCCTCTGCAGTTTAAAATGCTGTGAGTGGATTTAGATCGTGGGTGTTGCCTTCTGAAAAGCATACGATGATCTTGATAACATGACATTAGAGATTCATAAACTAAACCCATGTCAGTATCAGGCTCCCTAAACAAAAGAAGAAAATGTTTAGTGCCTCACTTCACAAGGCCCTTGCTGTTTATAAATCACCAGGTTGTGTTTTGTACCCAGTTAAAAATGTTATCATCCTTCACTGAAACCTGTCCTTTAAGATTTAAGGGTCCTGATAATTCTAATTACATCATTAACTTGCCCCATTGTCATTTTGGATAAAATACAACTGGATTTCTGGCTCACTTCTCAAATCAATGAGAACTATCTGTGGAATGCTCCAGCTTCAGTAACTGCAGAAACACACAGCTGAGACCATTAGGTAGAGTGTTGAATGACAAGCAGACCTAATTTGTCCAAGGAATGGAGTTTTATCTAGGGCAGAGGAAGATAAATCCCTGAACTGAAGGCACAGCTATTGTAACGCAGAGCTCTGGAAGCATCTTATCGTCCTCAGCCATAACAGAGTGCAGGCAGGCTGGCACAGCCTCCCGTTCTGCCAGGGAAAATGATTGTGGGCTTTCCAGAGAAGCCACTGCAAGGCTGTCTGCAGCACCAGGAGCCATCCCCCGAGTTTCCCGTTGTGTCTCCAGGCTGAGGGTGGGTCACCCTTCAGGAGTGTTTGTCAGGAGGACACTGATGGCTGTCCCAGCCAGGCGCTCGGTGCCACGAGTGCTCGGTGCTGCCTGTGCCCACGGCCAGCACAGCCTGTCCCCACCTCCTCCTCCCTGCAGATGCTGCTGCTGCCCTCCCATAGCTCAGAAGAGCTCTAGCTCTGCTGTGGTGGGATCATAATTTCTTTCCACTTGCACCTGAGTTACAGCTCCGTGTTTTGGTACACTGTGAGCATTTGGAAGTGAACGAGAAAACAGAAGTGTAGCCAAAATTTTCAGAGTCTAATTTTCATATTATGTCAGAACAGGATTCCAGATTGGAGCAATATTGTATTTTGGCTTATGTGTTTCAGAAAATTGGTTGCAGATCCAGATTGAGAGTGAAGTCTACTTGTTGATGACAGTGCTGGGGAAAACATTGCAGAGATTGTTTTTTTATTAATAATCTGGAACATGCCCAGATAATTTTCATGCTACAGGTTTTGAAAATAGGTTGTTCTTGCTTGAAAATCTTCATTACATCTTTGCATTTGGAGTTGTTTTACCTTGGAAGTTTTTTCCCTCCTCTTTCCATGAAGAAAGCAGTGTGAGAGAAGAGAGAGTCACGGAGAAATTGAAACAAGACATTTAAAAGCTAAGATTTTTCTTTCAGATTGCTGAATTATTAGAAAAAGAGCATATTCACCTATAGAAAAGGGCTGATTTACATCAAAACGTTTAGGGATTGATGACTATCTGTATTTATTAGTACAGAAATAGACGATAAATGAGTATGAGAGAGAGATTGGTAAAAAATATTTGGAGTTGAAGGTGCTGCTTTCTGTGCAATGCTGTATATTTGCTGTAAAGCTTTTACTTTCCCTTCTTTTTGAAGAGCTGGTTTATTAAGTGTTTCTTGGAAATACTTGTTAAAGAGAAATGAAAAAGACTTGTTAGTATTTTAAATAATACCTTGTTAGTTGAGTGTAAAAAGTGCTTTTTCTTTCTTCTTGTTTTATCTTGAAGATATATTTGCTCCTCATTATGACTGTGAGGGGGGGAAAAATTGAGACAAGGGGGTCACTTTGGCAGGACTTGGCAGGATAAGTGTTAGACATTACTGAGATGACTTGTTCTTGGTGTTCTTGGGAACTCCTGCACACAACATTTCCTGATCTGACACTGTGGATGTGCATCCCCAGATGATGAATGCCACAAATCAGGCATCTCCAGTGTAAACTGGTTGAGCTCTCTGACGGTGAGTTCAGACCTAGATCTTCTGTCCTCTGAGAGAGCTGATGCTGATAAACCCAAAGGCTCGTAGAGTTCCACCATCTTGGTTGAAATCCATTTTAAGGGTAACTTAATCTGAATCATTCCTTATTTTTTTCCTCACTGGTCCTTGTTCCATTTCTAAAGGCTTTCTTGGAGATGTTCTCCATCTTTACATCTGGTACTAGACCTCTCAAGAAACCCCCCCTTAAAGAAGGTTAAAATCAGTTCAAAAACTATCATCCAGTTTGTTTCAGATGCCAGCAAAATTAGAAAGCTGGCTGGACTGGGAGAAGCCTGGAATTCTTCCAGGACCAAACAGGAAGGCAGAGCCACCTCTGCAGTGCACTCCCTTGAGGGTCAGCTCCGGAGGTCCAGTGTCCAGCCCAGCTGCAGTTGTGTTATGAACCAGATTTCTGCTCCTTGCTAAGTTATGTGATACTGTGCAAATCATGTATTTTGGATCAGACTCGCCTCAGGTTAAAATAATATTGCAAATTTCACATACACATTCGGGCTTTTCCTAGGATCTCACTAAACAGGGATAGAAAGAAACTCATTGAAGAGCCTTGAATAATATATATCCAAGACAACCAAACCTGAGTTTGTACCCACTGCTAACCAGCTGTTCTCCCACTGTGTAACAGAAGACAAAATGAAAAATACCTTTGGAAAAAGAATTCCAGTTCTTTAATAAACCAAACCCAAACCTCTGGCCCCAGTTTTTTCACTTTATTGCCCTGCTTTGCCCTTTGATCAGTATCTTTACTTGGGTGTCATGGCAATATAATAGGTGATGGTTTTAGTGTCAGAACAGAAAAAAAAATACTCTTTGTCAAAGAAAAGAAAGCATTTGGAAGGGAAATAGAAAAATTTGAACTTTTCCATATGTTTGCAAGCTCGTGAAAGCTGGCCTCAAAAAAATCCCGATGTTAAAAGGGTTTTAAGTGTGGCAAGAGTACCATTAGGTTGTTAAGATTTACCCTCCCCTCCAAAACCCAAACCTTTATTTGCATACACTGCAGGCTTGTCATCCGTAGTCAATTAATGAGCAGGTCCCTGTAATCTGGTCCTAAATATACTCCACATATTTGGGTGAAGCTTGCAGAAAGGGGGCCGGGATCATTGTTCTGACTGTGTTTTGTTAAGACTTCTTTAATCAAAACATTCATTCAGATAGGGAGGCCGGCTGCATATTTTGGCATTGCGACCAAGGGGAGCAGGGATGGGGTAGGGGTGGGAAGGGAGGGGTTGGTGTTGCTCGCTTCTTCTTTTCCTTTTTTTTTTCCCAAGTGCTTGGAAAGCAGCTATTTAACTGGTGTGGAAAAACAAATAGAAAACATACATGGAGGTCATGACTTCTCAGGGTTTTGTTGAAAGTCTTTTCTAACAGGGGTAGAAGTATCACCCCCCAAGCTGTGAGTGTGTGAGTTAAACAGCCCATCCCTGTGGCCTTTCTGCCACTTTTTATTTTATTTTTTTTTTTTTTAACCTGTTTTCTTTTGGCCCAAATGGACAGGGAAGGTAGAGCTAGGCAGGACACACAGCTGTTGTTTGGCCAGGTGCCACCTGGAAGAACAGCCCTGGCAGGATGGGTTTGGTGCTTCCAGGGAGGGTGTCCATGCAGGTGCAGCAGGGGCTGAAACTGCAGATGCAGGAGTGTCCAAGGGCTGCAGCCCACCCTGCCTGCAGGCAGCTTTACACTCAGGCCAGCTATGACTCCTACAGCTTTTGTGTCACCTGCAGAGCTGGTTTTTAAAAGTGTCCTTCACTGTCCATAGAGACTTCCCTGGCATGCAGCCTGCTTTTCCCCTCCACATCTTCTCCTATTTGTAATTTTCCTGCATTTACAAGTTTAGGTGCTTCAGTGGCTCCTAGAACTGAGGTAGCCAGTTTAAATCTCAAAGACCTCTGTTTTCACACTCAAGTTGCCATGGCATGCTGAGGGGTATCCCACTGGCTTTAAATCAGAGAAGGCAGTCACAGAAATCTCACTAACGTGGACTGTGATGTGATTGCAACGTCTATGGAGTGTGAGCACTGGTGGCCAGGGATTAGCTCATGGCCAGAAGTGGCTCACCAGAGTTGGTCCCAAGAAATGTTCTTGCTTGTGTTCTTCACTTCCCTTCAAGCAAAAAGTATTTCTGCCTTCTCACCTTCCAGCTGTGGAAAAGGGAAAGGTGTGATGGAACTGAACTTTACTCCAAAGATGAAAGACTCCTTTTACAGTCCACTCAGACTTCTGATATATTACTTCAAATTTTGGTGCTTAAAAGAGATCCATAATGGGTTAATCACATGCTGAAACTGGTGACTGCTCCCTCCTGGTTTCCCTTTCCTATAACAAACTGGAAGCTTATCTTCTTGGCAGCTGCCAACTTTGGGCTTTGGGTTAAATCAGTTTAACCCCACACTCCCTCCTTTCTGGTCTCCCTCACGGTGGAACCTTGGGAGTGCTGGAGGAAAACCAGTTGAGTTGGCAGCATCTTTTGCTTTTGTGGCAGCCTCATCCTCCTCATGGAGATAGTTGTTCTCACAGCCCACTCACTTTGCACTATTTCAATCCTTCCTATCAGAGGCTGCAGTAAGAGGATATTGCTCTCCCAGATACCAGAAGGGTCCATAAATCAGAGGAAAACAGGTGTCTTCCGAGTCCACAGCAGTATATTTTGCAGCCCTGCAGTAAAAGCCACGCTGCCTTGTCAAGGCTGGTTAACAGGAGGGTATCCTCCCTTCATAAAGGAATGATAACTGGAGCTCAGATGTCAGCCTGTGACCCAAGCAGGGCTGGTGTGAATTTAGGGCCGTTCGGTTTGCTGGAGGAGCCAGCAGGTTTTGGGATGCTGCTCTGGCTCCCTGGCAGCCCCATAAGCTGCCTGTCAGCTCTTGAGATCCTTATCTTGTGTAGTGCTGTCAACTGTATAAAGGTTCCTGACCTGCATGGTGCAGGGAAAATCCTTCAAAGGGGGATCCCTTACTTGTCTGCTGGCCTCTGCCCACGTAAAGCTCATAAACCAGAAGACTAATAAAGAGAACCCAATCTTTATCATGTTTTAAAAAAATTAATGTGGTTGTCGTGATCTGGGAACAACTCCCTGCTCACAAGTGGAGATAAGGATTATGAGTGTGGAGGCAGAGCTCTCTTGTAAGGGAGGGAAGGATGGGGTTTGTATTGAGGTGCTGGACTGGAACTCTGGAAGCTGATGGCCAGCTCTCTGCCTTGCCATAGTTGTCCCTTTTGACCCTGGGTGTGCTGCCTTCTGTTTTCTCTGTTTAGCCTGTAAACCCTCTGGGGAGATAAGGAGAAATAAGGAAATAAGGCATTCCCATTATTAAGAGATTCCCCTGCAACTATTGGTGATGATGCTGTACATGCAGTAGTCTGGAGTTTGGATATTTCTCAGGACATGAGGCTGGAAATCCTGAAGTCATCTGCTAATTAGGACAGTGGGAGAGAGGAGTCTCAAAAGCCAAGAGGATTGACCAAGTTACAGGAAGATAATAGCTTGAGAGGTTTTAGGATCACTGTATATTTCATGGCAGGGGCTGGCTTCCCATTTCCCTATCTCAGCTTCCTCTTCTCAATCTGCAAGTAGAATTATGGTTGGAGACCAGCTCTGCCCACAGGCAGGTGAGGTAAGGCACACATCTCTTTATTCCAGTGTTGGTAATGTTGGTTTTTGATTGACATAATATTACAATTTGAATGCACATTCCAGAAATACACTCTCATGACTGGAACAGAACGAGGCTAAGTAAGGTTATCAGAGGATTGGGAAATGTAGTGCATAGGAGTAGGAACAAAAACACTGTTACTCCACATGTGATAGTGATTTGATACTCGAGTCTTGAGTAGTTCCACTGTAGCAAATAAATCAAAAGTAAGAAAAAAAATGCAATCAAAGATGATGGTGCTTATGTGTGTCCAAAAAAATTATTTGCAGATAGATATTCACAACTCTGGCATTGTGCCTCTGCTCAGAATATTTGTCCAAATATTAAAAAATAGTAAATTTAAAAATGTACTTTTAATGTAGTCTCGTGCCCATGAATTTTCAGCTGAACTTTGGCAGTAAGCCCTAAATGAGATAAAAGACTGCAGCAATATATTTTGCTTTTCTCTTCTTTTTATTTTTTCTTGTCTTTCTTTCTGTCTCTACAGAGAGAGCTGAAAGCATAGCATAGATCTTGAGTTATGGCTGATGCATTTTTCTAAGCTAAAGTATCTTGTTAACTCTTATGCTAATGATTGCAGCAGAATCCAAGCCTCTGTGGAAATTTATGGGAAGAGAGGTTACTGCTGAGCATCGTGTTGGACTTTGGATCTTCCTTTGGGTCCCTCCAGAGCTAGACTGAGCCAGTGCCTTGTATGTAACATCAAGGTAGAAAGTCTTGCTGTCCCCATTTTACAGATGGACTTTTGAGAGACAGGAGGAATAAAGCCAAATGCTTCAAAGACACTTAGTGGAGGTTAAGTGCTGAGTTTCCTTTGAAGGTTTAAACCCAAATGATATGCTTGTGATCATGTAAGAGATTTGTATCACCCGTGGGAGCAGAACCATTTTTTCAGGGTAGTGTCATAACCACTCCACAATCCTTCCTCTTTCTTCTCCCTAAAGCTCCCACTGACTTCAAAGGTGAAGAATTATGGCCCGCATCCCACAGCACTGTGAGCTCAGGCTTGTGTACAGAGCTTTATCCACACATCTATTACTTCAGGGATACTGACTCAAGTAAAACTACACTGACAGTGGGGAGGGGAAGAAACTTTTGCAATTCTAGGATTTCTTTTTATTCTCATAGTCCATTTCTTTAACCTCAAAAGTTTTACTGAGAGATGCAGGGTGTTCCTAATGACCGAGTTTGGGGTTCATCTGTACTGTCCATAGGAGAGCTGTAACCTAAAGGGAGTAGGAATAGAAAAAGAAGTGCTGCCTTATTAAGTAAAACAAAATATTCTTTATTTTGAACACCTCAATGAGATACATTATTGAGTTTCCACTAGAATTATATATAAATATGAGTGGGTTGGGTTCTCAGAAAACTGCACAGCTTGCAGATATTGGATGTAAAGAATCTATTTATCTCTTTTCATGTGCATCCACTAGAAGTGAGCACACCCCAGGTGATGCATTTTACTGCTGATCCAGCTGTTACTGTCCTAGGTGAACAGCAAAATTAGAAGTTTGGATTTTTCAAGAGATGCATCATCCACTCCATTGTACATTTAAATACTGGCAGCAATATTCAGCTATTATTATCAGTCCTTCACCCAGGGCCACAGCAAATGTCTCATCCGTTCACTTTCGGCTCATAAATGACAGATTCATATCATTACAATGTTAAAATTATTTTTTTCACAGAATGAAAACGAAATAAAAGTGGAAGGGAGAAGGTGCATCCTTTTGGTGCATATTTAGCTCATCCTTTTAAGGTAACAGATCTTCTCTTTTCCAAAAAATCCCCTGAACTTAAATTCTGGCTCCAGTTAGAAGTTTCCTAATTGCGTGTGACTGTTTCTTGACTTCCTGATCCCTGTCTGGTTTAAAGGTTTCTTAAATCAACAGGAGCAGCTGTCTCCCTGAAGCCAGGCATGGTGTGTGTCACTGACTGGAAAGGACCTGGATACAGGGAGGAGTGGAGGTGATTAATGGGGCAAGTGTCACAGCTCAGAGTGTGGTTGCACTACTGTGTAGGGCCATACTTACTGCAGCCATTTATCTTCTCTCCTCTGCCACACACACGCTGAAGCCTTATTTTTGCCAGGCATCAGAAATGCAGGAATGCACCCAGCTGCAGCTGATGCTGTGCCTCTCCAGGTGATGCTTTCCTTTGTCTTGTTCCTTGGGCAAGCAAAACAAAGATTGAGAAAATCCAGTTCTTGGTTTTAAGTTTCTCTCTCTGCCATTGGCAAACTTTTTCCCACAGAAGAGAAGGAAAGAAAGGGAAGGGATAAAAAAGGCAAGCAAATGGCTCTATTTTCTGTGCTGTATTTTAGGTTAGATAGAGAGAAGGAACAAACTGTAGGTTAAATGTAGATGTAGGATTACAAGTGATGGAGTTGCACAAGGAGGAGAAAGGTGCTTCCCTTCTTGGCAAAGACCTTATACAACATCTGTTTCTTTGGCTATCTGGACCTCCATCACCAGTGGGATGCACAAAGCTGCTTGGTCCCCCAGCACTGCTGCTCCTGCTTTGTGTGGCAGCAGGTTGTGCTCACAGGCAAGGCTGTACCTTGCTTTCCCCAAAGCATCTCAAGTGATTCAAAACCAGATCCCAGCCTTTCCTTCAGCCAGAAGCAGGGAAGAAGAGACTTCTCTTATGTGGGTGTTGAGCCTTCAGATGCTTCCAGAAAATGTCACTTTCCACTTCAGTGCCTAAAAGGCTTCCCTGACTCCTGCCTGAGAGCCCCAGTATAGAGCAGCTGGAAAGGTTTGTGGTATCTCAATTGATTTGCAGCTTTGCATTACAAAGGTTACTGCAAGTGTAAGATGGCCACTCATTCCTGAGACTTCATTCCTGCAATATAAATCTCTCGCTGTTTTTCACCAGGAATGGAAACCACTATGTCCTTTGCTGCTGTAGCCAGCAGCATTTTATCTCTTTGACACTGTCAGTCTGCTCCTGCATCCCTTTGAGACAAACAAGTATTCTTGCCAGACACAGAGGCAACTTCCTTGGGTTTTCACAGGAAACTGGTGTCTCAATAGGTCTGACTTAATGGGACTTACTACTTGTTGAGTGCTGGCTCAGGGCTAAACTGAGAACAAGGTGCAAAGTACTTGAATGCTCTGAGGAGTTCACAGGTTACACTGGTGATTCCAAGCCATGCTGGAAAATCTGGAGGAAGGAATGACTGAGGGTAATGTGACTGAACCCTTAAAGAAGGACATGCTGTGAGGAGCACGGTGATTTGGCAAAGCAGGTGGAGAAGCAGTTTGGAAAATCAAGGGTCCAGCTGGTCTGTGAGACCCCATAGGCTGGGGCAAGGTCCCTTACGTGGAGTGTTATTTTCATCCCCTTGGCATCCCCTGGTTCAGGAGATGTGGTTCCCTTTTCTGTCTCACTCAACTGGGAGCAGCCTTTAGTGTGAATCCAGAGTGAGATGTAGACTCATCCTGCATAATAATGTATGGTGAGAAATCTTTGCTGCTTGGTCCCTCACATATATTAGGAGTGATGCAGATGAAAAAGCTTTAAGGAGAGTCACTGGGAAGATGGAAATCAGTTTTTCTCCATAAGATTTGCTGAAAACTTTGGGAGAAGCATTATGAGCAAAGAGAGTGGGAAGAGACAAAAATTGTTGTGTTAAAACCATGTGACCAAGAAGAACAGGAAGAGGTGGGCTGAAAAACAAAAAATAAAACCAAGTTTTAGGAAAAGAGTGCAGGAATTTTGTATAGTAGAAAACCAGAGATGGAATTAACCCAAGTAACAGAGTCACTGCACCAAGTTTTTCAGCACAGTGAGTGAGGGATGTTCCCCTCATGGGCTGTGCGTGCAATGTCATTACCACCAACTCAGATTAACACTGGAAATCCTGGCAGCTTTACATATGCCTAGGGACTCAGAAATCTGAATCTGGGGTTTGCAGCTTAAGCTGCTTCCCAATGGTGAGGCACAGAAAACCACCAGAATGTGTTTGGGTCCTGTTGGGAGTCATCAAACACTGCTCCCATACAGCTCTTCTCTCTGCTGGGCACACGGGCTCCCAAACCCCTGTGGTAGACCTGGGACCTTCACTGTGTCAAAACAACTTGTCCTAATAATCAGAGACTTCTGGCTTATTGTCCATTAGAACCTGGATCTTAGCTCATTCCTGGATCTGCTGCCCTGACCAAAGTTCTCAGGGTTTCAGCCTTTCTGCTCTGTCTGTGAACATCTCTCCTCACAAAAGCAGGGACTGAAGGGGCAGTTCTCATGGAAATCTCTTCCTCAGATATATCATGAATGTTCCAGGGATTTATGTGTTGTAATGCGTGATCTCTGGTGAGGATAAGGGGATTTACCTTGTGTACATCTTCCTGTGTCTGCATTTGCTATCCTTTCTTCTTTTTAAACTGTTAGGTTCTTAAAAAGCCACATATACAAGCCAAATCTTAGAGTCTTTACTTAGTTGAGGTGACCTCAGCTGAGAACAGATCACAGGAGTTTGGTATTAAACAGCCAGTGTTCTTTTTTAACAAGCAGAGAATAAAGGTCCAAGTAACTCACCCAAATGTAACGTCTGAAAATACATTTTGATGAAGGGACAGAGAAAAATCAAAATTAAGTGAAGTTTCCTTTAGTAAAATACTACTTTTACTTTTTTAAAGGAAGTATATTCATTGGGATTTTTTTTTTTTTTTTGAGAGGGTTCCTAACAACCTCCCATGCTCTGATTCCCTCGTGGTTTTTTGTGTGGTAGTGGTGCTCAGGTGGCTTAAAGAAGGCTGGATTAAAACTTGCAGTGTTTTGTGGGTTCCTTAACCAATGCCACCTGGGCTATGGCCTCTCTCTCTGTTTCAGGTCCCAAACTTCATCAACACAACACTCCCACCCCATGAGCAGGTGACAGCTCAGGAAATAGACAGCTACTTCAGACAGGAGCTCATCTACAAGAGGAATGAGAGGATGGGCAGAAGAGTGATGTCACTTTTAAGGGAAAACAGAGACAAGAGCTTCTTCTTTGCCTTTGGAGCAGGTATGGCATGATTTTTTCTGTTTTATTCCATCACCGTGATTGGAAGTAAAGTGTTTGGAATGCTTCAGGTCTCTGGGCCTGCAGGAAGATTTCTTATGCGGCTTCTCTTTGAAGCAGAAAGACTTTTGTTTGTCCAGACCCACTTCTAAAATGGAGTGAGTTGTTGTAGGAGGTGGATCTAGGTCCAGCCAGGCATTTATTTTGTTTTCCCTCTGGCTGTAGAAATGTGAAGCTGTAAGCACTTTTCATGCTGTTGTGTTTGTTCCCTTCCCAGAACTGTGGGCTGCTTGGCCACTGGTGTAGAAAATGGTTCAGTTGCCTTTGAATTTGCAGGCCCAGGTGTTGATGGCAGTGAGTGGCAGAACACAAACCCTTTGGTGGCACAAGCTCATGTATGTGGCTCCAGGATTTCAAACCTTCTGGGGTTGCTGCAGTTAAACCTTGATGGGTGGCTGAGCTGCTTTGGTGGTGTGTCTGTGCAGACTGGCTGGTTTTGGGGCTTTGCACAAGTGCATGAGTTGTGTGTGTAGCTAAATACCAGCATTTTAAACCATTAAGGGAAAATCCAAAGTGTCCCTCTTCCTGTTTAAGTGCCCTCTCTGAAGTCTGCAGAACAAAGATGTCTGCAGTTCTTCTGTGAGCCTGTGACAGTACATGCTACTGTCCTTTCTCTCCCTTTCTAAATTTCTTTTCCTTTTTCCAATGGAATTCACATTTCTGTGTGATAAGTGTATAAATAATAACCATTCAGCAGAATCCTGAGCACCAGCTTAAGTGTCTCTTTGAGCTCCCTCAACTTCAAGGCAGCCTGAGATTGCTGTGTTGAGCTCCCATCTGCTCCTCCTGCTCCCTCTCCTTGGCAATTTCTCATTTCTGACAGAACTTTGCTTCTCATCCCATGGCTCTTGCTATGAACTTTGGCAACAGCTCACCTTTTGCTACTCACTTCAGGGGGAATTTTGATTAAAGACTGTGGGTTTTAGCAGAGACACGTGCATTTTGATGTATTTATTTTTCGAGTGTATCCGGACTGAATTTTCCCAAGCTTATTTAATCTCAGGCTTGGCTGATATTTCTGGCCAAGGGGTTTTGCTTAACTGTTTTTACAGTAGGAAAATACATCATGATGGCTCATAATTGGACAGGCATTCACAAAAACCAGCCTGTCTAACCCAAGGAGCAAGGTTTATCGGAGATTATTGAATGTGATGGCTTAGATAACAGTTTCCAGTTTTGGAAATCCCTTAACCAGTACATAAATGGAGCTGAGAGGATAAACTGGGCATCACTGCCCACTTTTGTGCTCTACACATTTTTCCAGAGCATCAGCTACAGACCATGGACTTGGGGGGTCATGGATCCAACCCACTGCAGCTATTTGTTTGTGCTAATAACAGAAGTGAAATGAAGCCAATGGGTGCTAATTCCACATTACATTCTTTAGGAAGGCACTTTTAACTTCTGGGAGGTTTGAGCTTTCTTTCCCTGTCCCCATCAGAGAGCAGCTACCTGAAACTCCTGGGGGGCATCCCATGTTCCTCACTTTGTCCTTTAGGCCCATTTCTGGTGATGTTGAAAGCTGCCTTTGTATCTGGGTTGTTTTGTTTCCCCAGCGCTGAGCGTGGCAGGACAGAACAGACACACAGAGCCGGGTTTATTGAAAACTGGGATGTGGGAGATGCCAAGGAAAGCTTTTTGTTTTGGGTTCTCTGTTCCAGCATCCCTTTGGCTTTTCTCACCAAACTGGGCCATCCCTGCAGGCTGTCCCTACTTTAAGTACAATTAATTCCTGCTTTCTTCTCTGGGGTGTTTTTTTTTCTTCATGCAGCGAGCACTAAGAAAATTATTAATTTTTTTCAATGCCTAGACTTTTATGTGACCAGAGTGCAGGCAAGTTCATTTCCTCTTACGATTCAAATGCAGCTTTTTTTCCTGAAGGATTTTTGTTTCCTCTTTTCCTCCATGCACTGAATTAGAAGAGTGGGTTTTACTGATAAATCTTTTATTTTGCATCCTTATATCTAGTTCTTTAATTTTGAGGGGTTTCTTTGGTATGTGCTTGGGTCATGAATTCAACTTGTTTTATAGAACTTTGAGGGTTTGGTTTTGGCTTCTATAAATGCAAAGGATGTTTTTGATGAAAGTTGAGGCTTTCACATATTCCCATGAATTCTGAAGTGCAAAATTTTAGGAATGCACTTTTGGTTAGGATAGGCATGATAGAGTCTGTGGGAGTTTATTTGCTCCCAGAAAAGTGCAATTTAAGATTCTGCATCTCTAGGACTAACATGATGAAGGGGAAATAATTTAAAAAAATACTCTGGACAGTGTGCTTCAGAAGAGATTGCCCTTTATGCCAAGCGTGATCTCTGCATTAATCCCTTAATTCTGAGGATGTTGGAACTAATGAATGAATAGTAATTAAATTATATATGTGTATTATGAATTGTTTTCCAAATTTCATAATCTCCATCATAGTTTCTGGGAAAGGAAGAATCAGCTAAAACTGTGCTGCCAAATAAAATCAGGAAAATAAGTATTTTCCTAAGTAAGAAACAAGTTATGAGAAAAGAGCCTTGGAAACACTTCAACAAATGCAGTTTTACAGACCAGGGCTGCTCTAGGACCGAGCCCCAAGCCCTGCAGGATGATTCATGTGGACTCAGAGGTATCCTGTTACTCCCAGGTATAACTGGAGCCAAGGGGCTGGGAAATAGGATCTCTCCCAGAAAGCAGCCCTGCTGAGGCACAGCCCTGCCTGTTCCTCTGGTGGCCTCCCTGCAGGGAACTGCACCTTGTGGATGCTCTGTAGTGGAGTTTTACCTGACTTTTGCACAGCTGCATGCTGCAACTGAGGATCAGTTGCTCTCTTGGGACATCATCCTCAGCTTATTTTTAGATTCCAGTGCCATGGATGGAAGTTCTGTCACATTTAATAATGAATTAATATAATAAGCTTGACTGAGGCAGAAGGCACCAGACAGGTGTCTTTGCAAATTGCCTTTTGGTTTGGCTCATCCTGCTCCATGACTGTAGAACCAAAGAAAACCACAAAAAAGCCCCAAACAAATCCAGTGAGTGGCTCCAAATGAAAAAACAAGATGATGATATCCTGGCAGCCTGGTGGTGCAGGAGCCTGGTGCCACTGAGCTGGAGGATGCAGGTGTCTGTCAGCAGAAAGTGGTGTGGTCAGAAATCCCTCCTGGCAGAGTGTAAAGCCCTATCCCCATAACAAAAAATGTACTTTACCATTAGAAAAAAACACAGCTCACCCAGGTAGAGGGAGATGTGGCAACCTCTCTGACCAGATCTAAATAATCTTCCTGTAGGGAGAAATTCCACACCCTGGTCCCAGCAGATCTGCAGGTCAGGTCACCACGGGAAACACCCGCTCAGCTCTCGGGTGGAAGATGTGGCCATTGAACTGATTGAAACACAGCAGGCAAATCAATTTAGTTGAGCAACTCTGTATGTTTACAGGCTGGTTATTACCTCTTTTATACATGCACTTTCTCCCTTCTTCATCCTGCCTTCCTGTTAAAAAGAAGGCTGATCAAAATCTTCCAGCTGATAGTTTTTTGGGCATTCGTGGAAAACAGAATTTTTTTGTTTTCTTCTGGAAAAACAAGTCCATTTTTGCAGATGTCAATCAAAATTCCTGGTGCTTGGATGTCATTGCTCTCCTGTAAACTGGGATTCCCACTTGAAGTTTAACTAGGTGCCACTTGGAGCTGTGCTGCAAAGACCTTGTGGTGCATCATAGGAGAGCTGGTTCTGAGTCTGGCCTGTGACAATATGAGGCTGTGAAACATCCAGCACACAAATCCTGGGGACAAAGGAGTGGGCAGGGGACAAGCATTTGAATATCCAAGCAAGCTGAGATAAAACAGTTTTTCATAAAGTAAGGCAAAGGTTTTTCATGCTGTTGAAAGATGGGGGGGTTTGTTCTGGTCAAAAATATTAAAACAAAAAGAAAATTACACAATTCTAAAAGGATCTTTTCAGTTTTCTGTCATTCTTAAAAATAAAAAATAGACTTTTCAATAGATTTCCGCCTTTTCCCTCTTCCATGACTTTACTTACTATTTAAATGTGTTGGAGCAATTGAGACATTTAATTTATTCCTTTATAAAACACATAGAAGTGAAAATAGCCATTTATTCTTTCTACTTTCATTTCTTTCTCTTCTCCAAGAAAAATACAGGCTCTGGGTAAAAGAGACCCAGCTCTGTACCCAGTTCTGTAGACTTTGTTCCACTCCTGCCAGCATTTGCCATGTTCAGATTTAGTGTGGAAATGTCACCATACCTATATTCACAGTAACTGTACCCTAGGAATGAAACAGCAGTTATTGTTTGTGCAGTTAAATGATATTTTTCATTTAATGAGCAGGGTAACTTTTCCCTTTGAATGAATGAAGGTAGCTAAATAGAGTACTTCCAAGTAAAATTTGGGCATTTGCTTGGGTTTTGTGTTCTGAAAATCATGATAGTTTACTTGGGATTGTTGATCTGTAATAACAGTGAAGTGCCTTAGACATCAATTATACAGACAATTTATAAAGGTCCATTTACAGTCAAGAAAGAGACACACAGCCAAGAGCACACGGGCTGTTAAAAAGAGTTAATATTTTGGCAGCTAAGACCATACACATGAAGTCAATGTTTAAGAAAAAACCCCACTCTGGTTTATTTCATTTTTATGGGCAAATAATTTTCAAGTAACACTTATGATAACAGATGGATAAATTTATGTCTGCAGTTAATTTGAATGATAATTTCCTTAGGATGTTTTACTTGCATTTTTTTTTCTTTCTTTCTTTTATGAGAGCTGTCAGTTTTGTAGCTGAGAGCTGGATTTACTGCTTCAGAAATTCAGATGCTGCTCCAGTTCACAATGTTTATTAGCAGCCAAATCAGTAGGCTTTAAGGCAGGGGGTTTTGTTTCTTAAAATAATAAATATATCATAGAGAATATTCTTTTACTGAGATAGAGTTGAAATGCAAGCACTATAGCATCTCCCACAGCAAGAGGGGGAAGCAAATTGTCTCTGGACCCTGGTTCTGGGGTGGAGGAAAGCACATGTTAAACCATCCCACCAGCCCCCACAGCATCTGAGAGGTCAGAGAACCCAGCTGTTGTCTGTGGTGTGGTGGGAGCCAGATTGCCCACAGCTCCTGATGAAGCTGGTGATAACAGAGATCTGCTTGTGTGAAAGTCAGAGCACCCTTGCTCATCTGCAGGCTTAGGTGGCTGGGTTTAGGTCCATATTTGTTGATGGATTAGGTTTCTGGGATGTTCTGCAGGAAAATACAGGCTCTGCTGTAGATGTCCATGTGCTGCTATGAAAGCAGAAGAATCCATCCCAGAGTGGCAACAGCAGAAGTAGAATTTGATCGTTTCCATGCTCAGAACAGGTGAATTCCCTGCCCATCCTTCTGAGTTCTCTCAGTCATCACTGGACAGGGAGCATCATCAGGAATAATTCTGATTATCATGAATTAGACTGTTAGCAGGAATTGTTGAATAGATTGGGTTGAAAGAAACCCTCAAAGGTCATCTAATCCAAGCTCTCAAACTGCAGTTACTTGCTTCCAAAGTAAATGTTCTCTGGTGCTTCTTCACAATGGGACTCAGAAGTAGGTTGCACTCTGTTTTCAGTAAGGAGAGAAAGAATTGTGCAGCTTTTCTATAGGATGGGGCTGGTACGGGAGCACAACAAAAAAATAAAATCTCCTCCTTGCAGTCCTCAGCTCCAGCTTTTTTCCTTTTTTCCTCTCTGCAGAGGATTCCCAAGGGAATTTCAGCACACATCATTTAGATGCTTGGTGTGCCAAAGACAGAAGCAGGCTCACCCTTCACCTCCTGCAATGAGCAGGGGTTATGGACATCTCCAAGGTGACTCAAGTCTGCAATGGTCTTGATCACCACTGAGATGTTCTTATTTTTCTCTGAAAACTAAAGTGTGCCTGAGGAGATATCCACATGATGTAGCTTGAACATGCTTCATCAACGGGTAGTGAGCTGACCACAACTGAGCTGGAACATTATGGATGTTGAATTTTGGGGGAAAGGGGCCAGAAAAGAGGAGGCAGTGGGATTTAGTTGGAGAACCATATTTCTACTCAGTAGTTTGGAAAAGGAAAGAGAGTGATGGATGCTCTGAGCAACTGAAACTACTAATTAAAATCCTGAGAGCCTTTTTGAAAGCCATTAGCACCTGCCATGGGATCTGGCACTGGGGTTCCCGTGTTACTTGGCAGTGTTTTGTCAGGAGGGAAGTGCCTTGAGGCCGCTGTCCAACTGCACACTGAGGGATGGGGATTTACAGATGCTGAATATGCAAATAGCTGCTTTGCACTCCCAGCTGAGGCAGTGTTGGGTGCAAATCAGGCACCAACACCACTGTTGTGTCACTGGGAACCAACTCATTGGAAGTCCAGTCCTCTCTCCACCAGGATTGTGGAGCTCTTTACGATTTTCACTCGTCATCTCGGATCCTGTGTGGAACACAAAAGGAGAAAAATGAGGGGGGAAAAAAAGAAGAAAGAAAGCGCTTGCAGGCTAGAATATAAAGAGACTTTATCCCCCCGGGTCAGGCGTCCTGATCCAATGCTGATTAGTGGTGCTACTGACATCACCAGCACAGTTCATCAACGGGGTTGTCTCAGTGGAGCAAGAAGTTGGCGACCAGGAGATTGAACTTGGCCAGCCTACAAAAGAGAAGAAAAGGGTGAATTAACAGTTTGCAGATGCTAGAATTCCCTCTGCTCGTGTTTATTTGGGCATCCAGATGCTTGTAGTGAGGTCAGCCTGTTTTTGTGTATGGACTTCTTTTACAATTAGTTTTTAAGGCAAAGTATCACTTTGCTTTTAGAAATAGACTTGCATGCTAATTTTGACCAAAACCATGCAACTGATTCATTTAAAAGTCTTCATTAAACAGGCAATGCCTGATTCTCTTTTCAGACACTCTGTTGTAAATCAGGGGATACTCCACAGGGGAAAAGCTTGTTCCAAGTGCAAATCCAGCCTGCAGCCTTTAAAAAAAAATTTAAAATTCAAGGGAACTTTTTTTTATGTACATTGATCTTGTATAATACGGGGGTTTAGAAGTCCCTGAATATTTGCTTTTCACCTGAAGCTTAAATCGGCAAAGAGCACCTCAGTTAGAGAGGCCAAAATAAACCTGCCTGCACCACCCTTTTGTGAAAAGGGAACTTCTGTTCTGAAGGCTGATTCCTGTAATTCTGATTTGAGAAACTCCTGTTGTATAACCAGATACTAATTGTAGAAACACAGCATAGCCTATGCAAGGGTGAGCGCTGTCTTGAGGCCTCCATCACCTGCACCAACCAAGGAAGGCAAGACACATAGCAAGTGAAAGAAAATACCCCAGGATTTTAGGTTGCAATTTGGTTTTTTCCCCTGGTATGTCATCACCAAAACTATTGAGGTAAGCTGGAAAGCCCTGGACTGTGTTTGGTGATCTGGTGGAGAATTCATTGTGCTCAAGAGGGAGCCCTGCCTGGCAGCTGCCCACCTTTGCTTTCATTTTTACTCCACTGAAAGTGTATGCAACCCCAAACCCAGGTCTTTGTTTGCCAGTTGCAGATATTCAAACAAATGCTGAAAGCAACTAAAATGGGCCTTGCAAACTGTAGTGTGTATGTTCACCACCTCTGGTATAATTTTGCCCATGATGAATAGGGAAAGTTGCCTGTGCACTGTAGGATTTGGGTTTAAAGAAGCACATACATTAATGTCAGCTCCTCTGGGTCCCTGACATTTTCGTATCGTATTTATTATTATGCCTGTGCCAAGTTCTACTGTATAAGTCTAATTCTGCTTCTCTGTTCTCAGAGGAAAGAAAACTCTATTGGCCCCTCCTGCCCTATAATACAGGGATTTTGGCTGTGCCCTTACTGTATTTCTCTTCGACATCTGAGATGTAAGAAATGTAGACATAATTTGGGAAATTTTCTCTTCAGAACTGAAGAAGCATGAGAGGCTTAAGCACTCTGCTGAACAGAATGGGCTTAAGCATGGGATGAAATACTTTTTCACCCACTCACACATGCAAGAGCTTGCTGTGGATCCACAGGCCACCCTGTAAGCTCTCAGGAGACCAGGCAGAGCTCCCATATAACTCTAGGTTTCATAATGGGAGTGTTGAAATCAATATATGGATGCCAGACAATTCATCACTTCCCATCCCAAAACTCAGCTGAAAATTCCCGTCCAGCTCTAACAGTGCTATTGGGAAGATTTTAAAAGAGCAGTGAGGTGAACCCAAGGACTTCCTCTAACACTGAGGTTTCTGTGGGATGATCCTGTGAAAGGCAAGCAGATTGCAAAGGATCCAAGGATCTTGTCTCAGCTGGGATACCTTTGTGTGCTGCCTGCCCTGATTAAAATGTTTCTGCACCCAAGTGTACTTTTAGTCCCCCTGCTGTCTGGTGTTGTCCCAGAGCAGACAGAAATCTGGTTATTCCTTTTGCTTGAATTCAGAGCCTGGAGAGCAAGCAAAGATCCTTCAGTGGTGTTTCAAATTAATTCAAGTTGATTGGGTTGGCCTGAGTTCACATTCCTTTCTTCTGCCCCTCCTGCCTGGGTGCGTACTCTGGAGGAGGAGCAGGGATGTCCCAAGGCATCCTGGACCACCATAGCTGAATTCCCTGCAGCTCCACTCCTGGAGCCTCCAGCTGTTGGAGCAGAAACTGGAAAGGGAATTTAGTAAAGCCAAGAATTTAGGAACCAGTTTGTACTGCTTGTGGTGTTGGTCTCTCAGAGGTTCACGCCATTTCTGACCAGTTTTAGAGCCAAGCTGCAGGAGGACTGCATGTGGACAGGAACCAGTGGTAGTCTTGGTGCCCTGGAAAGGCAGGGCACGACTGTTGGCTGGAGTCAGTTGTTTTGCAAAAGTGGATTTGAAACTGGAAGCTTTAGAAAGCCTGGCTGTAATTTATGTGGATTTCTTGAGGATTTTTACTGGTATGGAAACTGGGACTGGAAATCTCATTAAACTGGGCGTTCTTGTGAGAGTTTCAGGTTTTCTTAGTCATGGTTGTGCCAGGAATATCATCAGAGAAAACTTGCTGAGAAAGGATTTATGGATTTGGGATCAGATCCTATTCTCACATGGAATTAATGGTAGTTCTGTAACTGACATCAAGGTGACTGGCATGTGCACCTGGATGAGACATTATTTATTTGTCATTCCAGGTCTTTAATCTAGGCTGCTACTTTCACATCAATACCCTCTTTATAAGCCTATTAAATCCCAGTTCCATTGTTATTTTCTCTGATAGATCAGAAGAGATGTGTCAAGGAAAAGAAAATGTATGCGCAGTCTACCTCTGCCCAAAAACAATATTTAAACATCAGAAATGTAAAGTGAAGGTAGAATTATTTAGAGGGGCAGAAGGGAAATAATTAAAGCTCCAGCCGGCAAGACGAGATGTCGTAAACTTCAGTTATTCACCTCTCTTAGACATTCAAAACACAAACTCTGCCACCGTTCAGGCATTTTATAGAGGCCTGCAGAAAGCAACAGAGGTCTCTTGGACAAAATTACTCTGGTGGCAACTGAAACTGGGCTCCAGCCCAAGTCCAATAGTTGAGCTGCCATCTGAAACTGGGAGACGTTCGGGTTCGTGCCTGAATCTCAGCTCCCTCTTCAGTAGAAACCCAGATTCATTGCTGTTTCAAATTGGGGTTTTGAAGAGATTACTCAGAAAACTGGAAAATATGGCAATTCTTGGCAAAAATGGACTGACTTGGAGGTGGACAAGGCCTTCTTCCTAGAAAAGTTTGCTGAAGAGTTGTGAACTGAAATACGGCAAAATACGATTTCAGAACTACCCGGCTTAGCTCCCAGTCAACCTCCAGGCAGGAAGCGGGAATGAAGAGGTGGGTGAATAACCAAAAAGCCAGATGAATCCACCTTGGAACTTCTAGTTTGCAGGAGATAATCAATGAGACCTACCAAATGCTTAGTTTTAGGTAAAATTTTGCTCATTGCCTGGCAGTTGGTCTGCCAGAGAACTTCCAAATACCTTTTTTAATTTAAACACAACATTTTGGTGGAGTTCAGCGTTGGAACGCTCTGTCAGAAAAGTGAAATCTCCCATCATTTTCCTGGAATAATGTTGCAGGACTGAAACTTATGTGACTTGTATTTAAATTAATAACTTAAATATTTTTTAGTATTTTTCTGTACTTTATTATGGGAAATACCTTAAATACTGAGGTTTGCAAACTTTTTAAAATAGCATTTATACTCCATAGGTAAATGGAGAGAAATGCCACCACTGGGTTAACTCGGTATGAAATTCAGCACCAGTTTTCAGTATTTATACAGAATTCACATTCACTTTGTGTTTTTCCTTGAGGTGTTTGAGGTACAGTGAAACTGCTGTGAGGTTCTTATCACTTAGCGATCTGGTCTGGTTCCAGTTGAAAATTCTGCAGTACCTCTCACTGGGAGGATTGGTTTAAAAGGAACAGAGATCTGCCAAAGAAATAAAGACTTCATTATTGACATCAATGCTATTTTTAATCTGGTTTCCTAAGGAAATGAGGCTTAGGCAATGGCAGTGTTTGTGAGTATGTGTGTGTGTATATATAGGTGTGTGTGACTATGTCCTTCGCCCTCGTAAATTTTTCATCTGTTGGCTGATTATAACCAAACCTGACAGATGGCTGAGTCTCCGAGATAATAAGTTCTTGCATGCTTCATGAAAACAAGTGATTGGATAGAAGAAAAAGACATTCATAGCGTGCGTCCACTGAAAGGGTGCAGCATGAGATCAACTTTTATTAGGGCTCAGAAAATCCCAGTGGGAGAGGGAGGTGAGCCCCATAGACAACAGCATTTTTCTGGTTCCTCTGCGCAAGGGAGGGTTTGGTGTGTAGTAAACAGATCAGACATGGCATGGTTTAAATGTAATTATGATGTTTACAGCAAATAGTTACTATTTAGGGTATCTGAGGAGCCGCATTACCTCTGGGCTGCCCTCTAATGAGGTGTTCATTCTCAAGGCCAGAGCAGTAGCAGGGAGCAAGTTAATAAATGTGACCGAGGCATGGCTCCAGGACTCTATAAACCTAATGAGTCGTGGGCACTCAAACTGTGCAGCCTCACTGCTGCTAATTGGCCAAGTGTGCCATCAACCATGCCCAAAAATGTTCTTAAGTGGACAAGGGGTGAAAAGAGCATCAGAAACTCCTGTGAGTCCAGGAGGCAGCCTGGGGCAGCATTCCTGTGTGCAGAGCTCAGGAACACTTTCCCAAGAACCAAGGTCATTCCCTTGAGAGCTGAAGCCACTCTCTGGCAGTGGGGAACAAAATTAAGAAACAAAGGAAAGAGTAAAGCATGACCAGGAGGAAAGGGGTTTGCAACTCTAGCTTATGGGACAAGGGAGTGGTTGTCACTTAGCAGTTGGAGAAGATGCTCCACAAACATTGTGATGAGGAGAGTACTTGAAACCTTTCCAAAGAAAAATACAGATGGGGATCAGAAAAGCCAAGCCAGGGTTAGTTCTTAATTTTACTCTTTTTAGTTTGAGGTTGAAAATTATGTATCTAGTGTCTTGGTAACAGTGGCAGCTGTTGGGGTGGGACTCTGCCTCTTGAACTCTAGGTGTCTGAAAGTTCAGTGTGTGTTCTGTATGAGACCATCAGTTCCTTTGAAATCCTCAGAGGATTAATCCTCCCACTTACCTCAGATGCATATTTTAAGAGGGAAGGAATTGCCCTCTGGAGATATCTTTCCACTGACCACAGAGGAAACCTAGAAAACTGGCCTCCAACAGATGCCTGACTTTCAGATGAGTGGGATTTATTGAACCCTGAGAGCAGGAGTCAAGAATTCAGGGTGTTCTGTCCTTACCTCTACCTGACCTCGAACAAGCTGCTCGGTGCACTGAGCGCTCCCTCAGCAACGTTTTGCACTGCTGCCAATGGTACAGCATTGCTGGTCCTGAGGCAAATTTGCTAGCAGAAGCCTGACACAAGATTGCTTTCTGTCATGCCTTGGAGAGGATCTTGGTGTGGTCTCAAGGAGAGAAGAAAGTCTTCTGCCACCAGCTCTGGAAAACTCATCCAGGGCTAGGTTTCCTTGGGGTGGGAGAAGGAGCTGTAACACGCCACCATGTGCAACTTCTGCATCCTGTTGTGTGTTATGGTTGGAGCCCAAGGTTCACACATTTTGTCCTCTGTGCAGCTGTCCCTGTGAACCCCAGTGCTCAGACCAAACTCTCCACCTCTGTGGTTGCATGGAAGAGTTGGATTTGAACGTGCAGAAGTGTAAAGAGTTTCCATCTTTCCTCTCCTCTTGGCTTGAGGGAACAAAAGCCACTTCAGTGCCAGCACAGTCATTCACAGCCTGGTCTGCCTGGAGACAACTGCAGACAGGAGAGCAGTCTCTCATTTCTGTTCATCAGGCATGGTTATCCCTTTTGCAATGGAAGCAGCAAGCAGTCAAAATAAAACAAAACAAAAAAATATTTTGACATCCATGTGTCTGATTTTTCTCTGTTCTCTTACAGACAGGCCAAATCTGTGTAAATGCTGTCAGTGAGGAGTGTTTCAGGCCTGGAGACCCTTTGAAAAAATCTTCTGATATATCTTGGTTTTTTTTGCATTCAAGACTTAGAGACAAATAAGAAGGCGTGTGGGTGGGTTTTCTGTTTTGTTATTTTAGCATTGTGGAGAGACTCACCAGATAGTCTCCCCTGTGGGGTCACTCACCGGGTCTGTAGTATTTACTCAGCATTTCTCTGAAACACCAGCATCTTAGAAGTTGTCTTCCTGAATTTACATTCCCAGTTCAATCATCTCCCACACAATAAAAGCCCCAGTGTTGGCTCCGTTTTAAGTCCTGCCCTGCGCCGCGCTCCCGCCAGAAGGGAGCCCTTGGTCCTGGCGCTTTTGTTTTCCTTCAGAGCTGCCAATCACCCCGCTTGCCTTTGCCCAAAGTTTGTTGTCTTTGCAGTGGGTCCCAGCGTGAGCTACCAAAAGCCTGGCTGAGCCTGACGGGGGATTCTGTCAGCCTAACCCCAGCACACGATCCTGCACCTCCCTGCCTCACAAAGGGCCTTTTCACCGGCCCACCGCAGCCCCAAGGTTCCATTTCATGTGCTACAATTAATCTGTATTTATTGCCACTTATCTTAAATGGCTAACAATATCAAGAGTTTAAAAAGTGCTTTTAATGTCAAACTGGGTCAATTAAAACTCTACTTAAAATATTTGCAAAACTCCTCGTCTGAAAGTTACCCCCTCAGTCTGCTGTTAACCAAAATGGTTTAAATAAATACACGCAGCTTGAGGAGACTGACATTTGGTACAATTCCTCTTGATATTTTAGTAGAATCCAGGATTAATTTCCTTATTCCTATAGTCACTTGCTTTTTTATTTAATAAAAGGAGAAAAATTATTAATATTTTAGATGGTTATAAGTACTGGAAAAATCGAAACAATCAATTAAAAACCCTCAACAGATAGCCTCAAAACTTTTAATGCCAGAAGAGACTGTTAGATTAATTGATTTGGTCTCCTGGAATTTCATCCTGTTCTTTTCTGGACCTTAACACCATGTGTTTAACTGTGAACTTCAAACCATGGGCCACAAGTACTAATTTTTAACTCCTTCAGTATCGAGTGTGGGCACGAGAAATAAAGAACTAGAACATAAAACAGTAAAAAGTTAAATAATGAAAGAGTAGCTTTTACTTGTTTGAGTTGGGTTTTACTGAAGGCTGAAGATGGCCAGAGGAATCCATTTCTTCCCCTTGCAGGAAAGCCCCCAGTTTTGCCTTGAACATTTATTTTAAATCTCAGTTTGCTGGACAGTGCTAGTAATTGCATGAAATAAGTGCTGCTGTACTGCCCAGGGGGACTCAGAACTTTGATACAACTCACCCAAGGCTGCACTTTGTTAGGGGGGTGACACACACCAGGTGGAGAAGGCCAAGAGGGGCTTGGCTGGGTTGGATGCAGCAGATGCACAGATTAAGTGAGATCCCAGGCTGAGGGCATTAACTGCCTCAACTTTGGTTCACATGAAGCCACTTAGACTTAAACCTCTGATCCTCAAACACTTACTGCGAGGAGCAACATTAATGAAGCCTGGTTTCCTATGGATTTAGGTCATTTGCTTGGATTCCCAGCAGAATAATAAGGTTTGAACTGTAGCTGAGTCATTTCTATTAATTAGGGCATTTGTATTATCTTTATGGGTCTCTGATGTCCCTAAAAAGTCTCACTCTGCAACTTTTCTTTCCACGGGAGAGATCAGTGAGTCTCTATCCAGCCATCTGTATTCATAAAATATGTAAGAAAGGGCTCTCTTGGAGACAGCTGCTCTTCTGTCTAATAGATTTGAAATTTGCCCATGGGTTCAGAATATTTCAAGGGAGATCATAAAAACAAAAACATAGACACAAAGAGACAGCAGGATCCTGTAAGCATCGTGGTTTTTGGAAGCAAGCTTAAAATGAAATTGTCGTATTTATGCAGTGTAAATATTGCACAACTTGAGGATACCAAATGGTTTCGATCATTTCTTTAGTAATTTCTTCCTGTAGAATATTTAATTAAACAAATCTGACTTTCTCAAATTATTTTTTTCCCCATTTTTATGGGTTGCACATGGAAACATATCTTGAAAATTTCTTTTATGTAAGAAATAACATTAATTTTTTTTTTTTCTTCTTTTGGCCCTTGCCATCCATAAAGAGAGTGTGATTATGTTACTTTGGTGGAAAGCAATTATTCTTCAATATCAGTCAGAACACGAAGATACTGGCTTGTGGATGTGTTTTTAGTGCTCATTAGTTGCTATCCTATTTGTTACTCTTTTTGATATTGTTCTTAATCTTAGTCACTGTATGAACAAGCCAAGGGATGCTGATGTCTAATTGCATCCCAAGAATGGCAAACAGCACAAAGCCAACAGCTTGCAAACAAGGCAGACTGAAATATGTTTGCATAAACTTCTTTGTCTCTTTTTTGAATACTTGCAAGCAGGAATGCTGTAAGTTCCCCATTTCTGTTTTTCATCTTCAGGTTATCGTGTCCTGTCAGCCTGGTTTCAGACCTGTGTGACAGAGCCTTGTGTGGCCCTGAATCATTTAATTCTCTTCTTTGGATCTGACAAAAACGTCCCACCTGAAAAGATCAGGTTTGAGATCTGTTTGAAGACCATTGCCTGTGGCAGTGTTGGCTGAGCTCTCGACAAGCTCTTATTTTGGACAAGGGCTGCTGCCTTAGACTGACTTTTTGTTAAAATCTGTGATTTCTTCAAAAAGCCATTAAGGGCTCTGTGTTAATTTTGGGAGCTTTCTTGCCCAGATCTGGGTACCAGAGTGCCCTGGGCAGCTTCAGGAGAGGTCAGTGATGACAGGCTGGGAAGTGTAACAGCAGGGGGCTGAGAGCCCTCAAATTTGATGTAGTCAGGGAGGAAATTTGGTTCCAGTTTCCATCAGAGGCACTAGCCTAGCTCTACTCATCACTGCTAGGAACTCTGCAACCCATAGGCTGGTTTCCCTGGAATTTTGATTGAAGGTGGAAGTTCCTGTGGTTATGTTCCTACTTGGAAAGAGGTGGCTTTGGCAAGAGGAGGAAACTTCTGGTAATGTTGCCATTCAGGAAAATACTGTGATATAAACTGGAACTCACTCTTTCCTAGGTATTGGAAAAGGAGCTTGTTCTCCAAGCATGGGTCTGTAGGAAAAACACACTTTGCTGGTTACACTGATCAGGAAAAAAAGGAGTTGGATTTTAATGATTTTTTTTCTGCTAAAATTAAGTATTTAGGATTCTCAGGCCAGACAGGCTCTCAGCTCCTCATCTGCTTCCACTGGATATGGTAGACGAAACAAGGAGGCTTTGCCAAAATTTGGCTGAAATGAAGGAGGTTGCTGATTGGGTCTCATCAGGGGGCCAGAAGGGAGGAGGCTGGGTACCAGTCCAGTCTGGTGTGGGCACAGATCTTGTATTAGCGAAATACAAACACAGTTGTGTTCAAAATCTCTTCCTGCTGGGTGAGAAAGGGAAATGAACACAGGCAAATAAAAATCTGAGTCTTAAAAGGGAAGGAGCTGTGCTAAGTGCAGTCTGGTTACAGCCTTGGATCGCTGTGGCTGTGGGAAAATGGGATGAGACAATTTACCCAAGCACATTTGCTTTTTTTGTTCTTTGTTTTGGGTGGGTTCACTCTGTGCTGTTGTGTTTAAGCAGGCAGTGATGGATTGTCCCACAGTTCTGTGCACAGTATCGAAGAGTGCTGGATTTAATTGTCCTGCACTTATTGTACAAAAGAAATGAGTTATGAACCACTTTACAGCATCTCCAGTGAAAGTGATTATCAGCACTGCTCCTTGCCAGAGATATAACTCTGTCAAGCAGATTCCCTCCTCTCTTGGGTTCCTTGGAAAAAGCTCATGAATTTACTGTCTCTTGCCAGTGAAAGCTCAGGGTAAAACACAAAACCAAAAGCTGCCAACAGCTATATATTCAGTTCAGATGTTGTTGGAATTTCTTACTCCGTTTTTTTCCATCCTTCTCCTCTGGGTGGAAGATCAGTCAGGACTGCTGAAGCATGCAGCTGAAATAGTGCAGCAGAATGTGTTCTCAGTGGATTGCTCTTTTGATATTGTGGGTGAGCTGTGTGGCTGAGAAGACTTGGCTGTTGGCTTCAGTTAGCTCTGTCCAGGGCTCTCCTGCATGTACAGCACAACTGGTTGTGATGCCAGGGAAGGAAACCCTTCATCCCTCTGTACCCAAGCATATCCCACAGCTGTTTTCACGTTGCTCCTCCCTGCATTGCACAGATAACCCCAGGAACAGGTTTAAGCTGAGGCGGATGTATAGAAGGAATGTTATGAGCTCTGCCTCCAAGACATTGCACAATAATTCACGTGCAGAGGAGTGGGGAGTTTGTTCTTTACCTTCTCTGTAGAACACTGCAGCATAATAAAGGACTGCAGGATGAATTTCAGGGACCGTAACGTTGCCTGTCAAAAAGATATTTGGGGTTGATGCTTCCCAGTGTTATGGAAGAACAGCTGCAATGGAGATTTTGTGCTGGGGTTTGTTTAGATCTGCAGAATTACTTTCAGTACCTTCAGGAGAGCTGGCACACACTGTGTGCTTTGGGGACCTGTGGGTCCTGTCCCCTTTCTAGTAGGTTTTTCAGGCTGCCATTTAAACAAGCACAAAATTCCTGTGTGTTCACAGATATTTTTATGGCTGGGATAACCCAGATAAACAAGTGAATCAGCACATGGCTAGAGATAACACTGTGTACTCAACTGTGCAAGCTCTTACAAAAGGTGCCTTTCTGCACTCCATGTGAATGGATTTTGCATGGTTTTATCAACAGGTCTACAACTGCCAGAAAGTCTGTTCTTGAGAAGAGGAAATAAAAGGGAGAACAAGCTGTAAAAAGCCCCAGACTCTAATGGCACTACCAGGTAGCATGTGCAATTCATTTAAGTACGAGTCTCCAAATGTGTTAGCTCATAGCTGTGGTAACACTCATGGCAGCAGTCCCTGGGCTGAAAACTGTCCTGCTAATTAATAACAGCAAGGAACAGAGGTTGTGTGGAGTGTCACAGCAACAGGTCATGAATTAGGAGAGGACCACGTGTGGTCACGTGGTCTGTAAACAGAGAACTGTATTTGAAATTATTCCCTGTGTGTGATCATGCATTTTGGATAATCAGGGCTCAGACTAGTGATGATTCCATGATTTCTTCCACTCTGTCATTCAGTTGACTTTGTCCTTTTTAAGTCAGATGGATATCAGCTGCAACAGAGAAGATTCAGCAAAGAGGGCTTGTAAGGTTACCTTATGTTTTGTGTGCTGAAAAGATTGTCCAAACTTAAAAATTGAGTTGCTGAAAAAAGCTGTGGAGTTAAATGGCAGGACAAGCCTTCCACAATTTGGGAAGTCCTGGGTAGCCATTTGTCCATTAAGGACCAGAGTCTCCTGGGAAGAGCTGAAAGACAGGCTTGTGACAAGATGACTTCACTCCAGAGTGCAAATCCATGGTGTCTTTTTGTAAGAATATAAGGGACAGGTTCCCCAGGGGAAAAAAGAAGCACAAAATCACAGAATAAACTAGGTTGGAAAAGACCTTTGAGATCACCGAGTCTGAGCTATGACCTAACACCACCTTGTCAACCAGACCATGGCACTGAGTGCCACATCCAGCCTTCCCTTAAATCACCTTCCAGAGACAGTGATTCCACCACCTCCCAGGGCAGCCCGTTCCAGTGCCAAACACAACATGGTAATATCAGTATTTTATGCCATGAGACTTTACACCTTTTCCTTTGCTAGTAGCTATTTGCCTGGTGGTGGCTAGATTCATTTGGGATGTGGAAAACAGCAGCCCACGTCCATTTCTGATTCCCAGATTAACACAGGGAATTGAGTTTATGATTTGCTTTTGGAGTACTTTCTGCAGGAGGATGGTGATGGCTGGAGCATGCCTGGGAACAGTTATTCCAGAAGCATTCTCCAATAGCAGATTTCTCTGCATTATCTATTGCAGCAAATTTAATTGGAAGACTTTGCTCTTAGGATTCAGTATCTGCAGTACCAAAAGACAGATTTCCATGTATCCAAAACCTTGAGACAATTTGACTCTTTGATCAAATCGATGTTAAGTGCTCCATAACCAGAGGCTGTGCTGAGGGCTGGATTTTCAAAAGGCCTGAGCCCTTAAACAGCACTTTTGAAAACCTGGCTGGATTTCAGTGCAAGGCTGGCTTTAGAGACCTCTTATATGTTCGTTGAGCACAAAGAGACAGTCTGTCTTGTAAGTTCATGCCTTCATTAGGAGGAACTGAATCCTATTGATTTCCATGTGCATTATAGTGGGATCAGCCCTCTTCAGCGTGTGACCTGTCAGCACCACACTTAAAGGCTCTGCCATGGCAACCAGGGCAGCAACCCTGCAGCAGGGGAATGGGAAATGACACGAGGTGGAGAAGGGACATCCTCTTCTCATTGACAGGAGACTTCTCCATAACAGAAAAGGGGAGAAAAAAGCTTGGTAAGTCAAGTGGCTTGATTGGAAAGCGAGCTTACTCTAGAGTAAACACAATGCCGTATGTGTCCCATTTGCCAGTGAGATCATCTGCTTCTTTGTCAGGGAAGAAAATGTGTTTCCCTTCCAAGTCCAGGGCTACTCAGTCAATTTACATGAACAAATAAAGATGAGGTTTAGCAGCACTATATAAATAAAATACAACTCTAAGTGGCCACCAAAGAACTGAGCTGCTCGAATGGAAGAGCACTGGGATGTGAGCCAGGTGGCTGCTGTTTGCCATGGCTGCTTACAATTCCCTGTCCAAGCATTGCTCAGATGCTTCTTGCTGAGGTGAGGTTTATGGCTGTTGCAAAACGTACTCTGGGAGATAAACAAGCTATGCTACAGATGAACAACAGAGCAGGGAATGTAGCATCAGTCTGTGCCTTAGCCATGGGCTTCACAGAAAGTAGCTGGGCTCTTGTTAAAGCAAGAGTATGTAAAACTATACGTGAGTGTGTAAAAGTGTGTAAGGGCATGCAAGGATGTGTGTTAGTGTGGAAAAAATTTTAAAAAAACAAACAGGTTGTATACGTGAGCTGGAATGAAACTAAGCTGCACCAAAGTGCTTATTTAGAAGTATCATTAAACCAGCAAAAATCTTTCAGAAGCTGAGTTATTGTAGTATAAATATAACTGGTGTGGAAGCTGCAGGTTATAACCTCCATGCAGGGCAAAAGTTTGATGGGAATGGGATGGGAAAGTCAGTGTGATGCTGGAAAGGCCAGTGCTTTGCATCTGGATGCATTTGGCCTGTGGGTTTCACATCTTCTATCCACAGGCACTGCCATGAATGCATATCCTAGTGATAGCTACCCTGGGCTGTGGCTCAGCAGGTGGGATGCAGTTGTTCCATGCTGTTATTGGAAATTTTCTTTATATCAGCTCATTGTTTTAAATGCGAAGACCTGGATATTCATGGTAGCTGACTCCAGGTACTTCAGCAAATTATGTTAGTTATTCAGATATTATAGGATTTCTCCTGAATATATCAGGTAGGAGGTAAACCTCTCCAGAGAAAACTACAGCTCTCTTAGGAGATTGGTCTCAGTCTCACAGCATCTGTCTCTCTGCACTGACTTTAATGGAGCCTTAGGTAAAGTGCTGTGGTTAAATACCTAAAGTTAGGTAAAATCTGGGCTGGGAATTGGTACACCCTGTGGACCCCATGAGGGGAACAAACCAGCATATTTTTTCCTAGTTGACAGATAAGAGACTCAATTAATATGCCCAAAGCAAACCAGAAAATCTGTGGCAGATTTAGGAACTGATCGTGGGTGTTCTGAAGTCCAGTTGTGGCCTTAACTGTTTCCATGCCATTGCTGCTGCTCACAGCTGAGGATTTGCACCCCTCCAAATGAAACATGTATTTCTAACATACTGTATGATGTTTCTCTCTGTGTGTATATAGCTACACAAAAATTAAGATGCACCTGCATTTCCTAATGCCAGGTGTTACCAGGTGTTATTGAACTGTACAATTTCTCACAAAAAAAAAAAAAAAAAAGGCTGTTAGGCCCAACCCAGCTTTGGCTGGTGTTGGATTGGAAGCAAATCCACTAAGAATGATTAGATCCAAAGATTTCACTTGGCTCAGGAGGCTGCTGAGCTGCAAAAGGTTGGAGGCTGGGAGGGGGTCAGGGGAAAGGATCCCTGTGGAGCTGCCCTGGTGTTTGGTGGGCCCAGCCTATTCCTGATGGACCCTTCCCATGTACCCAAAATCAGCTACAAGCTGACAGCATAACTTAGCCCAGAAAGAGAGAGAAGAGCTTGGGTGGGCCCTTGCAGTTTATCAAGGAATATGAACCTAAGCTTCTATTCAACTTCCCAGTAACTGCAGTGCCCTGAATGCTCAAGAATCCAACATTGACAATCTCGTGGGAGATTGTGATGCTGCTAAATTTAAAAGAATAAGACTATTTTTAGCATGAACAGTTAACAGAGTTCCCACAGATCATGTGGAGAGGCATGGTTGTGATTATAGATCTGTAACATGTTTGCTGTGATAAAAAACAGACCTGAGTCAGGTGATCTGGTTAGCACAATGTTTATACACTTGGGTAATAGATGCAGCTGTGGCAAAAAATAAATAAATTTAAAAAATCAGTTCTATTTTAGTAGTAATTACTCATTTATAAACTGTAGCTAAGTAGTGTAGAGGAGTAGCTAAAATCAGAGGCAAGACCCACAGCTCTGGATGTTGGGAGGGACTATAAAATGAGAAACATTCCACTCCCAGGACAGATGTCCTTTCCCCTGTGCTGACTCTCCTCAACACCTGCTGCACTTTAGACATGTGCTTACCTTCAACTTGACTTCATCTTGACATAAACATTGCTTAAAGTTGAACATGTGCTCATGGGTTTTGCTGGATAAGATGGCTCACAGAATCACAGGGTGGTTTAGGTCAAAAGGAACCTTGAAGATGATCTTGTCCCAAGCTGTCCAAGCTGCCATGGGCAGGGACACCTTTCAATGGACCAGGCTGCTCGCAGCCCCATCCAACCTGGCTCAACCACTTCCAGGGATGGACAAAGGTGTGCACCTAAAACTTCCTTAAATTGCAGTTTTAAATGTTTCCCTGTAGGATTAGTGAGAGAACTGCTGCTATCAGACTTGCTGATCTTGATTTCATAAGGGGCTGAGTGTGCTGGAAGTTTAGCCCCTTGTCAGCCTGGTCACCCTAGTAAATATTTCACATTTACAATGTGCATTATTGCCAGGGGTCAGGTTCTCAGCCAGTACCTGTGCTGTTGTCCCTGTGGGCAGCTTGGTGTGGGCCAGCATTGGCCCAGGGAATGCTCACAGGGTTCACCACAGCCATGGATCATGGGACTCCTCGTGGAGTTTCCACTTCAATTTGTTCTGGTTCCCATTCTCTCCAGTCAGCTGTTTCTGCACCTGTGTGTGTGTCTGAGCTAACTAAGAAGATTGGGAACCCTGAGGTATTTTGAGTTTGGGAAACATGGAGAAAAAGTACATGAAAAAACACCATGCTCATTACTTACCTCACCTGTCCAGTCCCCAGTAGGTTTAAGGATTTACAAGGAGCTCTCCCAGGAATAGACATCCTGGTTTTTATGGAGCTGAGTTCAGCAGTTTGTGAGATCAGACAGGGAGCACTAAGTCCTGAATTTGTTTCAGATACTAAATTTAAAGTCTAATGGGGAACTTGGGATTTTTTGGTTGGTTTTTTTTTTTTTCTTCTTCTAAAAATTCTTTTTTGCAAACTGAAAATAAGACCTGATGCATAAAATTTCAGGTAATAATTTCCTCTCAGAAAATTTCATTTGCTTAAAATTAAAATTATTTATAGGTGAAAAATGTATTTTGTGAAGGAAGTTCAGTTAAAAGTTTTACATTCCTTTACTGGAATACCAACATGAGCAGGCCTGGTTTATAATTATATAATGGTGTTTTTTATCTTGAACTTTAATTTTACATTATCACATATAAAAAATTAGTTACAAGTCCACATGAAATGATATTTTTCATCCCTTTGGACCTGTGAGATGCTTGGCATCCAGACATCAGTCTGGTTTCTTGGCTCTTCATTATCAGCCACATGGCACTGCTTAGCTGTTCCCTTCTGTGATGCATCCAAGATAAGCTTGTGCCCTGGACAGGTGCAATAGCATGAATTCCCACCACCTTTGAAATGTTGCTTGTTCTTTTAGTCTGAACTTGTCTTGAGTCTACTGGGCAGTGCCATCAAAGTTTGTGTAAGGAGTTTTTCCAGAAAAGTAACCACTACACATTTATCCAGATCACACCGAGAGCTTTCTGGCTCTTTTTTCCCTTTTAAAGACTCATCTGCATCCCACCTGTATGAGCTCTAACAGGGTGATCTGTGCCTTACCTTTGCTTTAGTTAGCCCAGGTAATCCTAAGCTTGGAGCTGCAAACCTGAGCACCCTCAAGCTGAGAGAAGCTTGAAGCTGAGCTCTAGAGCCAAGTCCTATTTCCATAGGAGGTCTTTGAGGGATGCAGTGAGTACTCCAGGTTGTAACTTGGTTCTACAGGGTCTCCTTGCCCTGGGAGGATTGTCTGAAACTGAGGCCCAGGTGTGGTTCTGGGGCCATTTGCAGGGGCTCATTCAGGTGCAGCTGTGTGGCTGGGGGAGCTGCTGACACCCTCACAGGTCTGTGGCTCCCCATTCAGTAAGTGCTCCATCCTCCAGCTGCAGGGCTTCCTTTCATCTGCCCTTGTCAATGGCCTGGAGAGATGCACTGGAAGCATCTAAAAGCCTTCTGGGATGAAGCCTGGTCGCTTTGCATCCCACTCTGCAACCAGAGGCTGCAGGCCAAGCTCCATCTGAGCTGAAGGTGGTTCTGGTCCCCCAGCAGCACCATGCCTGGCCATGGAGAGGCCAGTGGTGAGACTGGGAGTGAAAGGAGATGGATGGGACTGGTTGGACCAACAGCAAAGTGGCCTGGCATAGGAAGGGCTCCATAGAGCTGGGATATTTTGTTCAGGATGCTCTGGCCCCTCACCATCAGGCAGTGGTGTGGTGCCAAGGGGATACAGCACGAGGCCCAGCAGCTTCCATCTGCTGAGACAGAACATGAGAATGCACAGTGGAGCCAGCCTCTCCCCCTTCCCATTTCTTCTTCCAAAAAAATGGCTAATGTAAATAAATTGTCTGTTCACATGTGTTTTGGCATCTGAATGGGAACACTTGTCTGTGTGCCCCCACCAGCCCTGCTCCCTCCCTCCCTTGGCGCTTTTGCTAAATGAGCTTTTCTTGCTCAGTTTCAGCTCCAGCCAGAGTTATTCCATTGGCATTTCCCTCCTGGACTGATAACGAGCTGAAGGAGCAGGCTGTAAAGCTGGTGACACAGACCAGCCCTGGTGGTGTCCAGGAGCTAAAAGGTCCCCAAGCCCTGTCTTGTGCAGCAGATAAACACTGGGCAGGGACCCAGGGGCTGCCCAAACCTGCGTGTTGGGCTTTGCACGTAACACTCCACTCACTCTGGTCTCTGTAGGAGCTCAGACTTGTTAAAAACTCCTCCCTGGGTGCCAGCAAAACTACGGCAGCATCCACAGCGTTCCCTGGAGCACCAGACTTGCAGGGAAACTCTTGGATGTGGCTGTACCTTAACATTTCTAATAGTAAGTTACTGAAGGGGAAAATAGCATACATTTAATAATAGCATTTCATTAAATGATAATGCAAGCAGGAGAAAGTACTCGTACAAATTCATTTTGACTGGGTCACTCCAACTTCAGGTTGTTTTGCACAGGCAAGGAGAAGAGAGGTGGTAGGTCACATGTTGCAAAATGTTTCAAATGCTTCCCGTTGGAAAAATAAATATTCAAATAATTACAATGCCCCTTGTTAAAGGAGGAGATGGAAACATATTGTCATCCTCCTCACGATGTGCATTTCCTGTGCTGCTGGGTAATCAGCCACCCAGACATCCTTAATCCTGTTGGATTATTTGCGGCTGCACCTGCCTGAACTTTTTCTCTCCTGATTAACATTTGATTAAATCCACTTTTAAAATGCCAGCCTGACTGCAGCACTGGGGGGGCGCTTGCAGAGAGTGTTTTGCTCTCCATCCTGATTGCATCTGCATTAATTATGCTAAGTGCAGTGACAGGAACAATATTGATGTAACTGAAGTTTATTAGGTTGATGTGGTCATTGAGACAAGAGGGCTGTAAACGGCTTCACGTGCGTAGGCTTGGCCTCCCACGAGGAGAAAATGTCATCTCATCATTATTCAGATTGACCTGATTTGGGTAATTTCTTTCTGGGAGCGAGGTAGTTTTGGAATCTCATTAGTTTACCGACATTTGCATGTGTTAATAGAGTTCTTGCTTGTTTGTAATCCTCCATTCCTTCCTTACCATTGCAAATGAGCGTTTGGTGAGAATCAGGGATTTGGGCTGTGGGGCTGAAAACTTTCTAGGCTTCATTTTGGACCTGCTGTGCTATCTTCTGTTTGGGGACCCTGACCCCAGGTGCAGTGGTGCAGGAAGGTGTTTCCTCTCCCAGGGAGCAGGCCCCACTCTCTGAGCCTTTGCCAGGAGGGAAGATGTCCCAATGTCATTGTAAGGACACGTGACTGATCACATCTGGGGTTTTTGCCTTCATTGTGCACATCACCAGTGCCTCGAGCCTCTCCGAGCTGGTCTGTCCTGTTGTGTGAAAATCGAGGAGCAAATCCTGCCAGGAAGAAATGTCTTACCCACACTTGAACATGGATTATGTTCTTATCTCTGGCAGCAGTTGAGGGCTCTCTTTTCAGCAGGCTGTGGTGTGATGGAGGGAGAGAGTCCCAGGGCCACAGGGACTTCTTGGGGTGTGTTTGGAGCCTCCTCCTAGAGGGAATGGGGAGCCCTGCAGTGTTCTGCAGCAGCGTGCTCTGGGCTTGGCAGGGTTTCCCAAAGCCTCCGAATTCCCGTCACAGCGCTGATGGCTGGATCAGGTGCAGGGTCGTGTCCTGAGCAGTGATTAGAGCTCACATTTTATGACTTAGCCACAGATTTCCAGCCCTGTGGCACCACCCTTGCACTGACAGTCACTGGCCCAGACCAGTTAGTCTGCCTCGATGGCCTTTAGTGGGGCGTGCCATGGGTGACTCCAGCCTCTCACAGTCTAATATACAATAGAGAAGGGCTTGGAAATCCTAGGAAAGGAGAGCTTTAAAGCAACTTTTTCAAGCCTCATGAAGATCCTTTTGCTGTGGTTGGTTTTATTTTGCTGCTAACAGGTGTTTGTGCACAATTTGGTTAAAGAAGTCACTTACCTGCCAGGCTGGCCATCAAGTGGATGTAAGACACTGAGCTGATGCCTTGTCTTGCTCTGGGATTCCTGCTTCTGCTCTTCCAGATCCTGTGGCCCCATTGGTATAAACCCAAAGCTTTCTCTGGAAATCATACAGCAGGTTTTTTTGTCCTGTTAGTTGATATTTTGAAGCTACAGTATCAGGAAACAAGAAGAGAAAGAAGCTTTTAATTTTTTTATTATTTTTTAAAACAAAAATATTCTTTTCTAAATGAGTAACAAAACCCTCTTTTTACTAATAACTTAGATTTTTCCCCCCACTCCTCTTTCTGAAAATGAAAAGTTCAATAACTCATTAAACAGAAATTTAGGAGGAGATTCTTGGGAAAGCTTTCATGAGGGGACAGGGAATATCTCTAAAATATTTTCCTAAAAAATGGCCTACTCTGTAACACCTGTGCCTGGAACTAAAAAGGAATATTTGTTTGTTTAAAGAATGCTTGTAAAAATCATTTTCAGGCCAGCTATGGATTAAAGGTTGGGATTTGGGGTTTAGTTGTTTGTGGTTTGCCTTGTTGTTTCTTTGCTGTAGACTTATTTTCCTGCTTCTCCCTCATGGCTGCACCACACCAGTTGAGTTCCTCCCAACATCTGCTCCACACTCTGACAAAAGGGCTTGCAGTGGGAGCTGCCTGGATCTAATTTTGTAGGGTGATGGCCAGTTTACTCCTGCATATCTCCACGGTGTCTCTACATGTGTTTCACCTTTTTCCCACGAACCCAGTGAACTCCCTGGACTTTTTTATTTTTCNTCCCCCCAACCCCGGGAACCCCCTTGTTTTTTTTTTTTTTTTTTTTTTTTTTTTTTTTTTTTTTTTTTTTTTTTTTTTTTCTTCACAATTTTAGATAGGATTTTGACTAGTTTTTTTAAAGTTTTCTTGCCTGATTGCTGGAGGCTGAGCGGGTGAACAAGAACACCTGGGTAAAAAAAAGAAAAAAAAAAAGAAAATAAGTTAACAATAAACCAGATAGGGTTGTTTATTGAGCTTTGAGTCTCTGGAAAATAACTGACTGTAGCTGTATTAAATTACCCTCTGCAACTATCTAGTCTTTGTTTGTAACCCAGCCTCATAATCATAATTTGCTCAGTACTGATTCAGCACCAATTTCCCTTCCACAGTTCCCATTTTGAAACAAAGGCATTTTACTGAGTTTTTCCTGGGGTGCTATGGCTGATAATAAATTTTAGCACCCTTTTACCTCTCAAAGGGGCCATTTCTAGATGGGTCCTTACTTTTGCTATATTCACCACAGCTATTTTCCTCCTGCATAGTCAAGCAGTGGGATTTTTGCAGTGGGTAGGTTGTTCAGGGACATTTCTTTCCCACCAATGATATGAATTATTGAAAAGAGAAGCAATATGAAAAGAGAAGCACTACAAAGAGAATAAAGCAGGTGACATGTCACAGCATAATTTCTATGATGGATGCATTTGCAATATGAAGGCAACATTGCAGTAAGTTTTCTTGGAGCTGCTCTGGAGTTTACTCATCTTCTGACACTCAGGGTAGCAGCTTTCAGATTCACTCACAGACCCTTTCTTTACATTTATGAAACAGCTCTACCACATGAAATGGTAGAAGAGAATGTCAGGGCAAATAAAGGAATTGGTAAGCTCAGTCTCAGTTGGATAGTTGTGTAGTTTCATCGCTGTGTGAATTCAGAGTAGGTGCTGCCCACATTCATTTACTCTGTATTGTCCCCAGTTTTGAGATGGCACCTGTGCTTTCCTCAGCATTGAAGGTAAAGAGAGTTCATGATCTGGTGACTCTCAGAAGTACATGAAGGGAAACTGCTTCATCAAGAGGCCAGGCCTCATTCTTCTGTGTATTTGTTCTTCACTGCCTGTAGCTGGACTTGTCTGCCAGGGCTGCCCATGGTTGAACTCTCATCAGAGGCTGCAAAGCGTGAGGAGTCTCACTTTGAAACATCTAAGACATGGTACCACAATTCAGTGTGAAGAGGCAGCTGTAATTCCCACATGCCTGGTGCTGGGATCCCTGTGCCCAGCTGCAGAAGCATGACCTGGAGGGGATGCTCCTCCATGGAGAGGTGGTTTAGTCAACAGGAGATGTAGGGAGGGTTCCTGTGTTTTGGGCAAACCCCCAGGCCATGCCTACTGAAGGAGGTAGAACTGTGGATGTCCATTACTGTGCTCTATATTCTGCAGGAATCTCGATGGCTGTGGCACCAGAGGAGAATTCTCCTCGTGGGTTTTTTCCAGCTCCTTCCAAAACAGTAGTTGAAAATCAGTGGAAATAAATGCTGTTATCATCACCACACACACAGGATGCTGAAAACTGGGATTTCTCTTCCTTCTTTTTTCTCAGGAAATAAATGTCTTTGTACTCTAAGATGAATCATAAAAAGTAATGCTTAAAAAGTTTTGGAACAGAAATTCCAGCCTGCTCTAAAATGAACCTCAGTGGAAACCTGACTTTGTTTCCCCCTTGAGGATGACCAAACACTGCCAAGCACTGAAGACAGCAGATTGACCATCATGCAACAACAGTATGATCTGTGGAAACATTTTAACGTTGATATTAATATTTTAAAACAACATGTCATTCAAAAGTGAGTGCTATTCAAAAAGTTAATGAATGCTATTAGAAATTATGATAATTCTAACAGTGACATTATTGTGTCCAACTGATTGAAATGGAATTTTCCCTTTCAATAATTTGTCAAAACCAACAGCATCTGCAAAATGTTTTGGAGCTGTAACAGCATTTTCCAGAAGAAAAATATCATTTTAAAAATTATTTACTTAGGCAGATTCAATGTGCATTGTGAAAATTAATAGCTGTTTAGGTCTGCAAGAGAAAAGCACTGTGGAATTTAATAGCAAATTGTTCTAATGAAGTGCAATTTCTAATCAATAAATTGCTGTTATTCTGGTTCTTTTCTCCACGTCCTCTAGCAGCTGAGTACCAGCTGGGCTGAAAATGCTATCATTGATATAACTGGATGCAGACAATTTATTTCAGGGTGTTTTAACCTACTTTGTACTTGTCTTTACTCTCATTTTCATGTGGCCTCCTGCTACAAACCATCCCCTGGATGATAGGACAGAGGGATCTGACAAACACACTTTCTCTTGTGGGTTTACGAGGCTGAGCAGTGAAAGGATTGTTTTCATTACTAACATCCTGGTGTAGTAAAATACCAAATTTAATACATATGACGATTGTTATATTACTTAATCCACCGTTTGCCTTCTAATTTAGTTGGAGTTTGCCTTGTTATTTGGCATATTAGAGGAAGGCTACAATTCAGCTATTTGGCACACCCTTCTGTACCATCAGATGTGCTTTAATATCACATGCTGGCAGAGCCTGCAGCTGGAAGAGTTCGTGGGACAGCAATCCCATCAGCCTGACCTGGGTGGAGGAGGCATCTGGTGTCAATCTCATCAGTTTGGCAGCTTTTTGTTTTGGGGAAGGCAGGTTCACGGGATGACACCAAGCAAGCACAGAGCTGGAGCTTTTCTGTGGCTTTTGTGCGGTTGATGCGGCTCAAAGCTCAGGAAAAGCCACCAGACTGTGTGGTAAAGACCAGAAGTGCAAGCAGCGTGTGGGGGGAAGTCAGCTCGTGGATCTTCTGTGATTCTTGGGAGGCTGCTTTCTATTAAAATGCTTTTTATTAAGCTACATTGCCAAACCTGAGAGCAACAGAGATATGTTTACTTCACGCCTCAGAGGGTGTGAAAAAGCAGAGCCAGGCTTTGGTTGCTCATCCCAGAAGGGCAAGACACCGTCCAGCAGCAGGATATCTAAGTGAGCTTTGCTCTGAATCATCAACAGCAAAATGTAAGGAAGGCTTCCCCACCCAAACAAGCTCCACAGAAAGTTAATTTATTTGTAATGTTCCTCTCAGGGCACTGAGCATCCTCCAGCCTGAGACCAGCCTGGCTACTCCTGGTAGGAGAAATTACGATGGAATTATCTGAGGTGTTGTAGGTCTTGGTGGAGTTGGTGGGGTTTGGTATCATGAGCTGCAAGACAGGTTTTGAATGGTTCTGATCCTCTGGTTCTCATCATTTTGGAATCAAATAAACCAGTTGTCTAATTGTAGGCAGGCAAATTCTGGATTCATTGAAGGATTGAGCTCCAGGGTGGCGTCCTGGCTACAAACCAATGGGCAGTAGAACATCACTCCAACTCAAATCACATCCAAATCTCTTACATGTGTGTGTTCAGGGAGGGAGCAGCTTTGGGGTTTTTTTGTTTGCTTAGATAAAGGAATGTTTAGTAAATAGCTGCTGGGATCTAGGATAATGTTGTGGTGTTTTCTTTGGTTTTTTTCTGTGGTTTATTTTTCTGGTGGACAAAATTATTCCAGTGACATTTTAGGAAGAAATTCACATTGCAGAAGTGAGGATAGGATGATTAGACTCCCTTTTATTTTAAGGATAAACAGGATTCAGCCCATCAGAGATGAGATGTTTGCATGTGGCCATTCAGTTTGTGTGCCACACGTGTGATCAATTTAACCAGGGGAGGATTTAGGCAGGGTGGGGAGGCCGATGTTTCTTCTGACATGTGGAATGTTAAGCCACAAAAATGCAACCACAAAATCAGCAGATTAGAATTCCCATTTGTAGGGAATAAATAATCATTATGGTGAGATGGTCCATGAGGGATTAACACGGCTGCTTCCAATTCTGTTGTTCTGTTGTTCGATCTGCTATGACATTTTTTCCATGCATGTATCTCCCTCTTTTTTTTCTTTTTTTTTTTTCCTTTCCTTTTCTTTATTTTTTTTTTTCTTTCCTTTTTTTNTCTCCACACGTACTTTTCTCTTTTTTTTTTTTTTTCTTTTTTTTCTTTTTTTTTCTTTCCTTTTTTTTTTTTTTTTTTTTCTTTCCTTTTTTTTTTTTTGTTTTCCCTTTCTCCTGGTCAGTACTGTAGTTGTCACAGTGATTTATGGGAATGAATGCAACTTTGGGAGGTTTGTCTGTGTACATACCTCTTGTTTTCCTCCTTGCTTGTAATTATGTTATGCACCTGTTGTCCCCCATCGGGGCCCACGTGCTCGGGGAGCCAATGCTCACATTGCAGTTGGTTTACTCAGTTTTTGCAGCATTTGTTAGTCCCATCTGATAGATCTGTTCTGGCTTTGTGCCAAGGAGCTGCCTGGCAGCATAAATCATCCTTGCACTGAAGAGAAGAGCACGGTATCTATTTCAGGTTCCCACCCACCAGAGCCTCATAAATCTACACAAACGTTTCGAGAAACAGGTTTGATAGTTTAGAATGAGCTAATGCTGCAAAGACCTTCTTCATCCGGAGCTGAGTCTGGGGCTCTGGCTCCCCAGGCTTATAGGGTTAACTCAGATTTATAGGAAATGTCTACATCACTCTTAAAAAGCGAGCTGAGAGCAGTGGAGAGCGTGTTGGCTGCTCAGTCTCCCTGAGGTCTCCCTGAGCACGTCGTGGTGCTGAGTACCTGATGTCCTGTTAACTGCCCTGTTAACCTGCCTGGCATGTGCAGGCGTGTCTGCAGCCTCACAGAGGAAGCCTCCAAACAGGGGTGTTGAAAGCATTCCCTGACTTCTCTCAAAACTCAATGTGTGTGTATCCTTAGTTTTCCTTTCAGTCCAAAGGCTTTCAGAAATTTTCCAACTATCCTTCAGTCAAAGATTTGCTTGATGGCAGAGTGTCTCTACTCTCAGCATTTAACAAATGGGCATTTTTTCCTCTTCTGATGTGGTTGATGCCACTGATGGTGATGGTGGCAAACCAAGGAGGCTTGGTTGGATCTGTGGCATTTTTAAAGGAAATTATTCTCGTAGAGTGGTGAACCTTTAAGTAGGTCCTGCACCAGAAATGGTACTATTAAAATATTTATATTTGAAAAACTGTGTCTGTAGTACATTAATTAGGGTTGGGCAAGGGGTCAGAGGCAGTGAGGCATCCTTGGGCTTTGCTATATTTGTGGGACTGTGTTGTGAGGAACCAGGTGACCACTGTCCCCCTGATTGTAGATGACAGAGGGAGCTATTGCTGGATCTGATATCAGGAAACATCTTGAGTCTTAAACAGAAGAGAATAATCTTGTAGGGGAATCCAAAGAAGTTTTACCTCTTATGCTGTTTATGCAAACCTCAGCAAAAGAGAACACACAGTCACAGACCATTGCTGCTTTGGGACAGTTGTGTCAAGAAAGAAGGGAGCTGGTGAACCCTCTTCTGTTAATTGCTCTTTCTAGTGGTTCTCAGAAGGTTCTGACACGTGCACAGAAGGTAAGTTCACCAGTGGCTCGTTAAAGTTATGACTGAGGTGTAACCCCTGGTTCAGCAATTCCCTGTAGCAGTGAGGGTGGAAGGATGTGCTGAGAAATGCTCCTCTGGGACATATGTCTTTTCTCTATTATTTCTCTAAGTGCAGAGATACTGAGTCAATCATGAGCCAGTTACTACTGGGGAAAATGGATTGCTTGTTGAATTTAAAATTAAAAATCCTTTGGGTGTCATTTATATCTCTAAATGTAGTAAGAGAAATGCTGGCTATCTCTGTATATACAGCCTCTCCTGTTTACAAACAGATGTGGTTCTGCCTGAAGTCAGAATTTGATATAAAATGATCAAAAAAGGTCAAAATTAGCCTTGTAAAATTTTCATAACGATTGCATGACAGAAAACTGGCTGAGTACCTCAGCAATGCTCCCCAGCCTGTGATTTCAGAGATGATTAAATGAAAATGCAGCCTGGCTTGTTTAAGTGTAGAGGGCTCTTTCCTCTGCTGGCAGTTGTTGCTATGTGAGAGACGCTGTGGCTCTGCCTCTGAGGCCATGAGGCCAATTTTTAGGCTCTCTAGTAAAATACTTCATTACTTAAATATGTATTGTCTTTGGGGAGCATGTCTCTCCTCTCCCCTCCCTAACAGACTTCATCATAAACTTCTGCAAAAATGTATAAATAAATAAAATAATCCAGGTTCCTTTTTCTTAAACAAGAATTTAATTAAATGGAAGTTAGATCCCTTTGGAATACAGAAAAGCAACTTTAAAGACACTCTAGACATGGGCTTTAAGGATTTCCTTTCCTCTTTTTGCTTAATAGACTCCAATCCTAGGACTGTATTTCTCTGCTTCAATGCTAAAAGACTCCTTAAAAGAAGCAATATTCAAAGGCCTAACCCAGACATTTTATGGGATGTCATACATTTTCAGCTGTTCATAACATAAAAAATAAAATAAAATACTGCAGGTTACTTTATCAAAGAGAAAGTTGATTTGTAATTCCCAGGGTAGAATTATGAAAATACCTTGAGAGCATTACAGGAACAGACATTTATGAGAAGTAATAAAATTAGCTGACCGCAGTACAAATTTGCTGAATGCTTTTGGAAGAGAAAATATGTTCCTTCCCCCACTGCCCAGAGAAAATCAGACAAAAACTGTCAGTTTGTGAGGCCTTTTCTGCAACAAATCAGGGCCATTCTTAGCAGAGTGGTGTTTCTGCAATGTTACTCTGGAAAAATGTAGACTCGATCTTCCTCCCTCTGAAACATCAGAAAAAGAGGTAATGGTATTGACAGGAGCAGCACTGAGTATTAGCAGGGCTTTATTTTTGGGAGTGGGGATGTTTCTCAGCTGCCTTCCAACCCCAGGCTGATGCTTCACTGGTCAGGTTGTCTTGAGGATGAAGGGGGAAGGGTAGAAACACTCAGGAAGGTTTCACTCAAAGACCAAACGTTGGAGGGTGCTGGGTGCCTTCAGGTCCCAGAAGATCCAGCTCTCCTGTTGAGCTGCCTGGAACTGCTGTGTTTGGAGAGGCTCTGTAGAGGTTGTCCCACTTTGTTCACCCCCCTGTCCCAGTCCACACCAAGGCAGAGTCAATGCCACTGCCTGTGGAGTTGCATCCTGTGTGAATCAGTGTGGCCCTGAGGCAAACACACGTCACAAAAAATACCAGAACAGGTGGGACAGTGTCATCTGCTCCTGCCCTGCAGATAACCAGTGATGGTTCTTCCATTAAAATCTATACTCATGGCATCTGGAGTCATCTTAAGGACATGGAAGGATCTCTCTCCACCTCCCTTTTGATGAGCTCTTCCTGTAGTTTTTACTTGCAACTGACTAAATAAATAAATGGATGAAGTACCTTCTTTCTGTTTGGCATGTGTCTCATCTCACTTCTGAGTTATGCATTTCTTTGCTGAACTTAGGAATCTGTCCATTTCCACAAGTTTTCTTAGCAAAGTTGTGCATAACTGCAGTCAGTCCATCTCCATTTCACACTACACTGACCAACCTACTTAAATCTTCTGCTGCAGGGCTCGTTTCCTGGTCCTGGAATTGTCTTGTTGATCTTCTTTCTCTTTGTGGTTTCTTCAGAAAACAAGGCTTATGTACTGGAAGTGCATTTGTGTGTCTGCCTGATCCCCCTTCTCTCCCTCTCCATTAATTTCATAAAGGCAGGAAGAGTCTTAAAGATCTTTGAGCTGCACTTTACCTGAAGACATACAGCCAGGAAGAGGAGGGAAATCCTAGTAGTGCCCTAATGAAAGAAAAACCGGAGCACGTGTGCTCGGTTGCTGTTAGACATCAAAAAATCCATACTAGAGCGACCTGCCACACCAAGTTTTCTTGAGTCACATTGCTCCTGAAGATGGTTTCTTTGAAGGCACATCTCAGGAGCTGTGCATGACTGTCACAGCTCAGTCTCACCATGCTCAGACACTGAGCCAGGTATCCTGTACAGCCAGCCTGGGAGAGCAGTGCGACAAGAGCGGGCTCAGTGGAGCAACGAGCATCCAGGTTCACCTTCCAAGAGCTCCACCTGGTATCCCCCACCTCTCTGGGTGTTGGTGTGTTCCTGCCTCCTTCATTTCAAGAGGCAGATCTGTTCAGATGGCTCCATGTCTTCAGAATTTGTCATGCTGACAGTCTGTCTCGTGCATGTGGGTTTTATTGGCAGCATTTCGAGAACTTCCTGATCATGGATGAAAATGTTGATGGGTGTTGGGCTCATTACCAATCCCTATAATATTTTTTTTGCCAGAAAAAGCTCCCATCACAGATGGTTCTCCATTTTTATGGCTACTTTTTGACTTCTTTCACTATAGTCAATTTGCAAACTGTTTGAGGTGTTTTCTATTAATATTACATATTTCTAGTTCCATAAACAGAAACTTAATCTCCCTTGGCTTACTGCTGTTAATAGCCATTTTACCAGCTAATGCTGAATAATGTCAGAAAGGAAACAACTCTTTTTTGACAGGATTATTTTCTCTAATGTCGTATTGATCACCACAAATTACCTTACTCCTTTCCTAAGGATCTTCACAGTGAGCATTCTATAGCACATCCTGTTCTTCTTCAAGGATCTATTCCAAACTAGCTCTTTCAGTCAAAGTCACGTAACCTGATAAAGAACTGACTTAAACTTGAACTTTTCTATGTTTCCCCTGTATTCTGAGCACTCTATAATGCTGTAGATGGCACTGGGAAAAAAAAGAGGGGGGAGGGGGGGAAAGAATGTTTATGATGCCAAGTACTTTAACAACAGAAGGAAACTGAAATTTAAATTCATTTCCTTTTCTCAAGTCCAGATTCAATCTTTTCTGATTCCATGCCTAATTTATTGCAGCATCTCTCACTTGTTCAATTAAATTTTTTGCGTGTTTAGTAAAATTACTTAAGTGAGCTTACTTAAGGAAATGTGATTTCCTTTTTGTCTCGCACTGATTAATCATTTTGGTTCTCCCTCTACCTAAATCTAGTTAATGAAGCAACTTTCTTTAATCTCATATGAAATTTACTGTATGTCCCACCAATAGCATTGTTCATAAATCTTATGTTCCTTTCTAGTTAATGAGAAACAACATCTCCATGATGGGCTGGAGCTCTGGCTGGAGCAAATTTCCTTTTTCTTTCTTTGCTCTTTCTCAGAATAATCTTTGCAGCTTGGTGGAGAACTTGCACTTCATCTCTGCAACCCTGCAGTGTAGCCTGTGCTGTGTATTTGTGAAGGGTATTTGTATTTTGTGGTTTGTGAAGGGTTCAAACACTCCATCCAAGAGAAGACCTAAAAGACCACTAAAGCAATTCTTCCATGGTAAAAAATAGATTTGCTAATCTGAAAGGCCTCTTCCCCTTGAAATTAAGCCCATTTTTACAGGTTTTCCTGCTCAGATGGAAGAATCATAGAGTATTCTCTACTCTTCATCTGAAGCTTTTCCACCTCTTCTTCAGTCTCCTCCCCTGCCTTTGATGCCTGTCTATGTTCAAAATAACAGAAAAGAGGAGCTTGTTTTCTCTTTCATTAGTGAAATTATAGCAAAGAAAAATAGCTGAAAAAATAGCTGTTAAAATTCAGAGACATCCTTTCTATGATCTGTGAGTGTGCACATCCATGTATATAAAATGCATGTGTCTATACCCATATATAAATAGTTTGTGTAAAATATATGTCCATGCAAAACCAGTTGTAGAATATACATCTCCCCACATTTGTATATTTCAGCTTTGTCAATTATCTCACCCCTTCCCAAGAAAAGTCCACAAGAACAAGTTATTTCCTGCTCTTCCTACTCCTTGGCTGTTTTGCTCCTTTTTAAAAGCATCTGAAGAGTTTGCTGCCTGTCTTTCAAACAGAAAGCAATAGCAAAGCTTTTCTACAGCAAAACATAATCCTAAAATTTTCAGGGAACCTTGTTGAAGTTCCTGATGCAGTAGTGTGCTTGTTCAATTTTTAATATGTTGGAGGTTTTGTTCCCTATTGTCTTTAAGCGATTCCCATCAGTTCCAGATTTAAGGTGCTCATTATTCTTGATACACAATGGCAGTATTTTAGGTAACTTATATTTTCCTTTTGTTCCAGAGAGAATTCCTAAAAGCAACCAGATTCAATTGCAGTGCTACTCAATCAACATAATTATGCTAAAAGTAGAACTAATTCTCTTGCCTAAAAATATTGTTTTGCAATGCCATAGTAATTTGGGTCAAGTTTGGAAAAAAAATCATGGAAGTACCTTCCTCTTCCAGTGTTTTCTGTATCTCAGAAAATTCAAATATGCCTTATGATGTATCAGAAGTGAGGGACTTTGATTTTTATTATTTTACAAAAGAAAATTTCTGAGTATATTACAGAAGAATATAGAAACCCAGGAAAAAAATACTTGATCTGTGATTTGACTGATGAAAAATAATTTTGCAAATACATTTCAAAATGTTTCTCCTGGACAAACAAAACCAGTTTTCTGGTTTTTTACCTTTTTTGTTTGTTTGTTTAGGTTTTAAAAATTGATTTACTGAAATGTTTGTGAACTGGAAAAAGCAGAATCTCCATCTGCACATCTGTCGGGGTACTCAATGCACAGTGTATTTTCTCATAAAAGAAGCAATTGGGATATGACAAATGCTTTGCCTTTTTGGCATTCCTCTTTATTATTCTTATTGATTGATATGAAGGCTAGACTGGTTCCTGGCTCCACTGAGCTTGGTATCACACTATGTTGAATAAGATGTGGCTCCTGTGTTAATATGGTTTTGAAAGACTTAAAGCAGAGTGTGTCAGATTTTGCAATTCATTTCAGTGAAATAATTGTTGCTCATTCTGTGGTCACAAGGAAAAGCATTTAAGATATACAAATAATCATTCATATTTCTTGATCTAGAGGCTGCAGAAATGAGGCCTTAATGCTGTTTATCATCTTGGGGGACATTAAAGTGATGGGAGTGGAAGGGCTGTTTAGGTTACAGCAATCTAATTATACCCAGAGGAGAGAGTACCACAGCATTCAAAACCAGCTGGTAGGGGAAATCTCCTGTGGATCCAAATTACATCTTTTTCTCTTAAAGAATCAGCATTTCTCATTAGCTGAGCAACCAAACTGTTTTAAATACAGTTCATACCCATTGAAAGTAGGGAGGTTTGTGTTGGGTGAGTGTGTTCAGATTCTTTAGTATCTCAAAAAGGAAACTCCTTGAGTTTATTTATTTTTTCTCCTTTTCTGTAGCTGCCAGCAGCACCGTAGGTACTGAATTACTCCATCTCATCAGGAGCAGAAGGGGTTTGTGTTGGATCTGCTCAGTGGTGCAAATTTTAAATTGTAGATCATGTTACATGGTGCATCTTAAAATACCCATTCACTATTCTCTCCACAAGCACTTCTTGTTTGTTTCTTCTCAAATTCAACTGTGGTGACGAGGTGGGAAGTCTGAAAGAAAGGTGGGAGTTTGCCATAACTGATTGGTGTTAGATCAGATAGGAGACACCTAAAACACTGGATATTGTGCTCTAATGAAAATAATAAAATATTTTAGATTTCTGGGGGTAACTAAAATAAAGGAGGAATAATGATTTATTGCCTCTAACATGTTTAAAATATTTCTTATTTGTTTCTAAAACTTACAAGAGTTGATTTGTAAGTCTAAGTAGCCAAGCTTAGGTTTAGCTCTGTTTTCAAATGCTTGCCAGGCTTTCCTTGGGACAACCACTGCATTTTATTGTGTGTGTTTGTACATGTGCATAGATATAGATACAGATTAAATGTCACCAATACCCAGTTCCCCAGGTCATGGCCTGCTTAACAAAATGACTGTTCAATCTGGGAGTGCTTTCTTTAGGATAGAGTTTCTGCCTGTTTTAAAGGTAAGACAGAACAGTCAAATATTTATGAATGTTACAGCATTCCAGATTTCCTTTCCAAGGCTACTTGAGGCCACTTGAAGAAGTAAATCTGTCGTGGTGATGAAGACAAGCTTCATTTGCACGCTTCCTTTCATCTCTCTCCAAACAAATGGTTCATTCACACTTCCTAGGTCAGTGGGAGCAACCAGCTTGGCTTCTCCGTGGAAGGAGCAGGGCTGGTTGGGGTCATTTACACAATTCTGGTGTATTACTAAAGAAAGGATTTGCACTATCAAGGCACAGGTTATCTTTGCTCCTCTTTTCATGCAATTGATATGCTCAAGAGGACTGGTAATCCCTGGGATCCTCTGTATACCCAGGAGTCATGCAGGCTGGGGAGCTGCCTTTCTTCACAACTGTTCTGCAGATCTTTCTCCATTAGAAATTATTCAGGGACTTTTCCCTAATGCAGTCACAACTATAGCAGTAGCTAGTGAATTGTGGTTGCTCTGTATGAGGCCAGATTTGGAGCTGTGACTTTGAGCTGCAGGATGACCTTCTAGGATCTTTCCAGTCCTCCCACCTTTATGCCTTTGTGCTTATATTGGTGCTTTCTGTGGTCCTTAATGAATGTTAGAATTGCTTTGGATGGAAAAGACCTTTGAGATTGACCAGTATACCTGTTAATCCATCAGTGCCAACCACTATACCATGTCCTCAAGGGCCACATCTACACACCTTTTAAATACCTTCAGGATAGTGACTCCATCACAGCCTTGGGCAGCCTGTGCCAGGGCTTTACAATTCTTTTGATGAAGATTTTTTTTCCAATATCCAATCTAAACCTCCCTGGTGCTATTTGAGGCCATTTGTTCTTCTATCCCTTGCTACTTGGGAGAAGGGCCTGATCTCCACCAGACTTCAACCTTCTTCCAGAGACCTGTAGAGGGTGATAAGGCCATTTTAGCACTTGTGTGTGTTGGAGTGGTGTAGGAGGTCACTGACCATTCCCCTTGCATTAAGGGGGCTTCATTCTGCTCCCCATCCCTGTCTTCCAGCTCAGGGGTCTGGGTACCTACAGAAAAATTGACCTTGCCATTAAAGACTGAGGCAAAGAAGGCATTGAGTACATCAGCTTTTTCCTTAGTCACTACATTCCCCTCATATCCAACAAAGGCTGGAGATTCTCCTTAGCCCTCCTGGTGCTGCAAATGTATTTATAGAAAGCTTTTTTTAATTGTCTTTTATTGCAGTAGCCAGATTAATTCCTAGTTAGGCTTTGGTGCTTCTAATTTTCTCTCTGC
>VYXF01009087.1:247574-309926 GCA_013397295.1 Polioptila caerulea | reverse complement strand
TGTTAGAATTGCTTTGGATGGAAAAGACCTTTGAGATCAACCAGTATACCTGTTAATCCATCAGTGCCAACCACTATACCATGTCCTCAAGGGCCACATCTACACACCTTTTAAATACCTTCAGGATAGTGACTCCATCACAGCCTTGGGCAGCCTGTGCCAGGGCTTTACAATTCTTTTGATGAAGATTTTTTTTCCAATATCCAATCTAAACCTCCCTGGTGCTATTTGAGGCCATTTGTTCTTCTATCCCTTGCTACTTGGGAGAAGGGCCTGATCTCCACCAGACTTCAACCTTCTTCCAGAGACCTGTAGAGGGTGATAAGGCCATTTTAGCACTTGTGTGTGTTGGAGTGGTGTAGGAGGTCACTGACCATTCCCCTTGCATTAAGGGGGCTTCATTCTGCTCCCCATCCCTGTCTTCCAGCTCAGGGGTCTGGGTACCTACAGAAAAATTGATCTTGCCATTAAAGACTGAGGCAAAGAAGGCATTGAGTACATCAGCTTTTTCCTTAGTCACTACATTCCCCTCATATCCAACAAAGGCTGGAGATTCTCCTTAGCCCTCCTGGTGCTGCAAATGTATTTATAGAAAGCTTTTTTTAATTGTCTTTTATTGCAGTAGCCAGATTAATTCCTAGTTAGGCTTTGGTGCTTCTAATTTTGTCTCTGCATAACCTCACAATATTCTTGTAGTTCTCCTGAGTTGCCTGTCGCTTTTTCCAAAGGTCATAAACTCTTTTTTTTTTTCCAGAATTGCAGCCAAAGCTCTCTGTTCAGCCAGGCCAGTCTTCTTCCCTGCCAGCTCGTTCTTTGATGGGGAAGATGGAGTGACAACTCGATGTATTTTTTCTCTTCACCTCCCACAGTGGCTGTCAGGGTCACTTTGACTTTGCTGCAGCTGGGGCTCTGTGCCTAGAAATCTCCTTCTAGCCCTAAAAGTTAAGTCCCACAGCTGCTACTAAGGAAACTTGGCTGGATGGTGGGAAACTCCTGTCAAGGCTGGATGGAAACCTTTCTCACAGCTGCAGAGAGGCAGCAGACTGGTATGTACCTCCCCTTTCAGGCGTGGAGTCCCATCCCTGCTCCTCCTGCTACCCAGGAGGAGTTCCTGACTGGCAAGACCAGCCTCACGCTGCTGTCCTGCCAACTGTGGGATGCAAGGATCCTCCTGCTGACCTAAAACAGTTGCCTCTGGTCTTGACCAATTGCATCCCAGGTTTTTGTGTTTTGGTCAACCACTAATTCCTGTTTTTGACCAATCCTGTCCAGCCACCCACCTCTGGAGAGTGTGGAGACCTAACCAGAGGTAAATAAGCACCAGATCTGCTACGGGCGGTGCCTGAATTTCTGTGAGTTTGGGTTCATGTTTTAATCCTTCCTGATAAGTTGCTGTCAGTGTCCCATGCAGTTTGGCTTAGTGGTTCCTTGTTAGATTTTCCCAGCAGGCGCTGCTGCCTCTTTGGGGAGCACAGGAGGCAGCTTGGACAATCTCCAGCACTCATCTGGAGGGCACCTGATGCACCAGGCCAGAGAGCTGGAGCGGGGTCATGGGCAGATGGAAAGTTATGATGTGGTTTGGGAGCAACCCCTGTTCTCTGGTGAAATAGTGGGTGGAAAAGGGCTGTGGTGGAAGCCATGAGGAGAACTCCTATGTGTGTCAATCGTGTCTGTTCCACATCCAGCACGCTCCTCAGGGAGAAGGTGGCTGGCTGTGTGTCCCATCCGCTGCGATGAGAAGTGAGGAGATAGATGGTGGAGGCAGGAGTTGTGCAAGCTCACCTCCTGGCCTGCCCTCAGAGGGATCACATCAGTGAAAGCAGTTGAGTCACCTCTCCCTGGAGGTGTCTGATGGATGTTACAGCCAGGACTTGGCACTGAGGAGCAGGCTGGGCCTCGCTGCCCAGGCTGCATCCCCAGCTGAGGCACGAAGTAATGTCTTAGCCAAATGTTCACTTGAGCACACTGTGGCTGCTCAGCTTCTCCTGTGCAAAAGAACTTCCTTCCCTTTGGGGTATTCCCTTGATTTTTAAAAAGTCAAGCAAATATTTAAGAGTGGATTACAGTCAAATCAACATATCCATCATTCACCATCAATTACCCAGGTCATTAGTATGATTACGCTCAGCTCAGGACTCTTCTGTGTCTGAATGTACCAAGAGCTAGGAGGACCTAAAGGAGGAAATTTATAGCAAGAACCTTTCCCTCCCCCACCTTATTTAATGGCACACAGGCTTTGACCTGAAGTGTAATTTTCTGCAACATTTAAGGCAGATAAAGTGTCTTTAGCAGCCAAAGGAAAGCTCAAAGGTAACATTATCTAACTAGCAAACAGATGGAGGATTTAACATTCTTGGTAGCTGAAATTTTGGACTCTGGCCAAACCATGCTAATGGATTTTTTAGCAGTCGTTCTTTTCCTATGAAAGTGCTGGACATGGTTTTAAAAAAAATCCAAGGGAAATATCCAACAATACAGGCAGGAATAAGGAAGGATTCCCACTTGGTTACAAGCAGTATATAGGAAAAATAAAAGTATTTGTATCAAAAGCTCAGGCATGACATGCAGTATTCAGTTAAAGAAATAAGATAAATCACCTCAGAAGCCCCAAATCTTTGCCTTGATGGAGAAGACAAGCCTGTTGAGTAGCTGGAGTGATTGTTGTTCAGTGTTAACTTTGCCTTGCTATGAAATCTGAAGAGAAAGAAGATGTGCTTTGAAGAGCTCTTGTTTCAATTGAGCTGCAGGAAACAAAGCAAAGTCTCTGCTCCCTGATGCACAGACACATCCAGCTCCTTGAACGCTTGTGGCAAGCCCTGGTGTTGTGTTACTCCCCTGGTGTTTTGCTGTGTGCCAGGGGGCTTTCCAGATTTACCACAGCCATAAGCTTTCTCGCTCCATCACATATTCTCTCTAGGTTATAAACATGACAGATTGGGCCTTGAAAAAGCGATGTAATGGAGACCACAGAGCTCAGGAGACAAGAACGTGTTTTCCAGGAATTATTGGTGAAGATTCTGTGGTGTGTAGAAGGCAACTGAGAATGCAGGGGGGCCTGGAAAACCCTGATGATTTTTGGATTCACCGAATCATTTACTGTCAGTGAATTTTCAAAACCCTTTGAACTTGGTGAATTTTTCACAAAATGTCCATTTTTCCTGATCTTAGCTTTCATCTCAACACCTGTTGGGTTACGTTTGGCTGATATGCTCAATAAAAAATGTCAGTCTCTCCAGCAGGGAGCTGGGAAACATCATGTGGCTGAACCAATTAATAATCAATAGGAATAAGAAATACTTACTGAGAGGATAGGATTCAACTGCCAGGCAACTCTGCAGAGATCTAGAACCACGCATTTCACAAAGAAAAGTGGCTGACATTGGAAGGTTTGAAGCCATTTGCCTTGACTAGCCTTGCACTTTCCTAAGCTGGGGTTTGGGAGCAAACGGATGACATTAACACTCTACACTAATTACAAAACACGGGATAAATCATACAGATGTCTAATTCCACCAGATCTCATTACCACTGGGTTGAACTTTTCACTAACTTGCTTGTCTCGAGTGATCTGAATCAGCACATCAGCTCTGAGCATCCCAGGATTCGGGAATGCTGGAAACAGCTCTGCTTCCAAACACTGGCACTAGAGAGCATTCTAACAAGTCATTTTCCAGCAGGCAAACCCTAAAATATTACAAAGAGAGAGTTGGAGGCCAGCAGAAACTCCAGCTGAGAGCTCGGAGCTGGTCCAATGCCAGAGCATCCATCTTTCGAAAGTTTAATGAGATGAGTTTCCATCAGGCGTTTTCACAGCCGGGCCACCAGCAGTGGCCTTGGACGTGGTGTCTCGCTCCCCATGGTGTCTGGACAGCAGGAGCTGTGGTTCAGACCTCAGTGAGAAAGCTGGATGGTGAAAATTTGTGAGAGCTAATTAAACAAGACAAGATTTTTGCCTGGCAGGGATTCATGCCAGATATACGACATCCCGGGAAACCATTTCAGGCTTTGCCATAAAGTACTTGTGGAGAGAGAGCAGGACGTCTTGCCAGACTTCACTTCAAATATAGTACTGCAGCTTTTCCTCTTCTTTTTTGGAATTGGTATGGCCATAAATTATCTGCTTAGCTCAAGGTTAAACACAGGACAGCGAGAGCTGTGAAGTCTCAGAGATGAAAGGCCCCAGCATAAGCAGGGAAATGGTCATACATAATGTTATCAGGCCATGCTTCATGTGAGTGTGCAGGGCATCCTCTGAGAGCCCAGGACATCAGTCTCAGGAGAAGTGTACTCCTATTCCTACTCTGCTACTGGCCACCTGTTGGTCCTGGGCCAAGTTTTTAGCTTATTTTTGCTTTGGTTAAATGAGGATAGTTCAATTCTCTCTTCTGCTGTAAAAAGAAAAGGAAAAAAAAAAGTCATGAATGGCACAGTAATGTTTGGAGACTGCATTAAGGAGGGTGGCAGGGAGCTACATAATGCTGCTGTCCTGCTATGGGGACCTCCCCAGCAGCAAGTCCCACCTCTGATCTGGAGGTTGCAATGTCTTGGGCAATGACCCCAGCAATGACTGGCAGGTTGCTGACAGGTGAAAGGCCAAGTCATTTCTTCAGATGCAGCCTGGCCTTGGCTTCCTGCCCAAATAAGAGTTTGCAGTAGCATCATCAGACAAACCCAGGTGAAAGAACAAGCCATTAGCCAGAGCTGGTCACTGTCCTGACACCCCAGCACACCTCTGGTGTTGGCTCAGAGGAAAAACAACTCCCTGATGGCTTTAAGTTGAAAACAGTGGTGGGATATGAGAAGTAGGTGATGTTCCCTCAGAGCTCCTGGGGTTCAGACCAGGCTTTTTTCCAAACCAGCCTCCGGGCTGGCGCCTGCAGTCTGGAAGTGGGAAGTGATAGTGTTTGCCATTTAGGTCTATTTTCAATATCTCGACAGATCTGAGACTTAGGGACTTAGGGGAGGATTCACCAAAGTGATTCCTTGGCTCAAAGCTGGGCAAAGATGTAGCTGATACAAAGGATTGTTTCCATTGTGGTAGACAATAACTGAGCTTTCCAGAGAAATGACACTTATACTAGTACAGACTCCTAGAGTTAGATACTGCTTAAAGACTGGGGCAATTAGGGCTGTATTGCAGTTGTATTTGTATCATCTGGATATTGTTTCTGTGCAGAACTGTATCACATTCCTCACCTACATTAAGCATTTAGAGATTGCTGTAGATTCTGTCTTTCTCTGTTAGAGAGTCAAGTTACCTTAATTACTATATTTTTAACTTCACTTGTTTCTACATCACATATAATACAATTTAATTAAAGTCAGAGCTAAGAAGAGACTTCCAGAGAAAGAAACTTGAATACTTCAGAGTCCTTGAATACTTCTGGACTGTATTTCAGAGGGAGCAGTGAGCAGGTGTCAGGAAAAGAGATGAGTTCTGAGAATGAAAAAATAAAGAGCATTGGTCTGGAAGAGTAGTAGCCTACAGATGTGTTTGCTGATTCACTGGGAATTAAAAGCAGATAGAGCAGCTTGGGGAAAAAGTTCTGCAACACCAGGTCTGCCTCCATGCACAAACACTTAAGATATTGTTCCCCAGTTCAGGAAGGAGAGGTTTTTGGTGTTGAATGCCAGTCCAGTCTCATGCAGCCCGGAATTTAGTCTCTTGTGGGTAGACATCAGTCGTAAACAAATTGGAAAACTTAGACACTTTCCTTGGAAGGAAGCATAGGTTTTTTTTGTTGTGTGAGGTTTTTTTCAATGCACCGCTGATTTCAAAGCTGTGTGGTTTGGGCAATAGCCCAGAATTCTTGGTTTTCTCTTCTCCTTGTTCATCTTATAAAGTATAAATACCGTATTTCCCTTACAGGAAAGTATATATGTGCTTTTTGTATCTGTATGTGTAGTATATCTGCATTTGTGTGAATGTGGAATTGTTAGTACTATTAGTTTTCAGGAGCCAGGTATTGGATGCTGAATAAAGCAAAGCAGTGTTACAGAAAAGGAGCTCAGCAATGGAAAGGAAACAAATCCTTGTGGTGGCAGTCCTGTCCTTGCCTCTCACTTCTGCCCCTCCAGTGCCATGGACTGGCAAATCTCTTTGATGCTGTTCATTAACTGCTCTCTGTTGGCACAAGCCACAGATGGAAGCAAGCCATGGCAGGGAAATCCAAGTGCTGGTGGAGCTCTTGGCAGCCTGGGAGCAGTTCTTTACCTTGTACATCTGCACTGGCTGTCCCCCCGTGCGCTGTCAGGGGATGCTGAGGTCCCTCCTCTCTTTGATAGTGACTCACAAGCCTTGGGCAGGAGTTGCTGTGAGTAATGCTCCAGTAGCACACTGAGCAAAGAGACTCTGCACTCTGATGTCCTGGCCAAATTCTTTCCTGGAAAATTGGATGAGATGCATTTCCACTGTGATTCCAGATGCACAGAGTGTTGCTTGCTGTTCATTGTCACAGACTGTCAGCTAGTCAGTGTTAAGGTGTGCTTTCTTTTCTGTGATCAGCTAAGGAATTCCATGAATATATCAACTACAGTAATAATGTTCAGAGACAAGAACAAAAAGGAAGCTTGATTTGCTACTGCACAGCAGTACTGTACTCGGGATCTTTTTTGATAAAGTGTATGTGTTGTATTTATTAGATACTGAAAGATAGTCTCACTCCTGTCTGCAAAAGATGCATTCTGCAGGCTGCATATTGAGGTCCCCCAAAATGAGTGAAAAAAAAAGTGGATTCTGATCTTTCTTGCAAGCGTGGTATTTACAGCTCTATTTTCAGAAAAGGACCAATAACCACACAACTCACTGACTTCCAGCTGAAAACTGAACTGAAAAAGACTATCTTTCCTTCTCTGACTGTGCTGTGTGCTCAGAGAGGGCTGGAGTTGGGCTTTGTCCAAATGGCAGTCAAGTGATCAGAAAGTGGGCTCGGTGAGTGATGGGCAGAGGGTGCCCGGGCAGGGTGTAGCGTAACGCACAAGTGCAATGCAAACACTCTCACCGAGCCCTTGCTCTCGAGGCAGACTTCAGATAACGCGATGACAGCATCAGTCAAAGGAAAATAAAATTGCTGAGGGGCTGTGAAAGGCGCTCTCTGTTCCGATAGAGCGGTGTCTGTAACCTCTGCTTTCTGCCAGCAGTCGCAGTGACACGTGAGGGAAGGGAGGCGTGATGATACCAACAGAAAATCCCAGCAGTTCTGGTCACAGCAGAAATGGCACTGAACAGCAGTAGCTTACTACAGCTCATTGCTGTGGGGATTTTACTTAAAAGGTTTTCGTTCAAATCCATCTCTTTCTCACGAGCAAGTTGCGTTGCCTGTTGGTTCAGGCAAGGCTGTGTGCAGCAGAAGTTCTGGTTCAGCTATTGAGTTGTGGGAACTTACACCACTTACCAAAACATAAGTGTATTGTAGGTTGCCTGAAGATCTGGAGAAACTATTATTTGTCTGTTCCAAAGTAACTGTGTTACTGACCAGGAATGGGGTTTTCTTGAATAGGAATGCTCCATATTTCTGTTACTTTGGTACAGCACCAAGCGGATATAGTAGAACTGTGGCTTTGAGGAACAACCTCAGTGTAAGTAATACTTTTATTTCCATTTTTTAAATTGTGCAGCTGCGCATTAAACAGACTTCTTCGAGGAATTCTGCTTATTTCCATGGGACAGCTTTCTAATTAGCTAACACTTGTTAAGTAAGGGTCACAGCTTTGGACCTGATTTCTGTCCTTAAACTGCTCTGGGATCTTTAGGGGCTGCACATGAAATAACAGTGCTGTGTATAATTTACAGGGTATTGTCAGTTGAAAGCTTCTCTGTGTTTCATGTATCCAGCACCCTTCAGGCCAGCTGGCAGTCGGCTCAAGATAATGATGCCATGATAGGAAAGATCAGAAGTTGCCAAAACTATTAGGCAGCACATCTGCCTGCTGGCTGCCAGGATCAGCGCTGAGCTGCCAGCACCAGTCTCTTGGGTAGAGATGGAAACACCTTCCAGTGTAATCCATGTGTCGCAGCTCTTCAGAGACACAAACAATGGTTTCAGGTGGCATCAGGGTATTTCCAGTGTGTATCATCTTGTTCAGGTTAGTATCCCTAGTAACAGCAGAAATATGTGCTAGATGCACTAAAAGTGATCAAGACTGTGGCAAACCTGAAATACAGATTTACTCTTAAGGACCTTTCCTTCAAAACATTTTGAGGTTTTCATGTCTTCTGCTTGGCTGTTGGCTCTGAGAGCAAAGCAAGTGTAAGGCACTGAATGAGAGCTGGTTTTCATAGAGAAAAATAGCTGTTCTGCTTTTATGCTGATAATATAAGTTCCCAGGACTGGTTGTTAGAATAATACTGCTGGCAGAGTGAGAGACATGGAGAGACAAGAGGGATCATGTTTCATGGGCCATAAACTGGGGCACACTAAAATAATCCTCTCAGATATGGTCAACTGAATATGAATCCGTGTAATCTTGAACACACTCTACATGAACTCAGAATTAATCATCAGAAAAAATGAACCCATGAACACAGAGCTAGATGTCAGGGGGAATATTTGTTCTCATGGTGAAATACTCAAGACCAACTCGTGGCATTGTCCTACAAAGAGTGTCATAAAATCCAACCCAAAAGATGTCATTATGAATTATTTGCTGAGCCTGACTGTCCCTTGCTCAGTATATTAGCATGCCATGTGGCATTTATTTTCCAAACAGATAAGGAAGTGCAAAGTCTGTCATTAAATAAAGCTCAGCTGGAAACCAGTGGTGCTTTCCCCCCCTATAGAAGCCTTGTTCCTTCTAAGACTGATATTTAATAATCCTTTGAATTCATACTTCAAACAACTTGAAAGGTGAGCTTTGGTTCTAACACTGACAAGTCTGTGAGTCTGATGTCTCCAAGTCTGGAAAAAAGAGGTGTCTGCTGCTCTGGTGGAGCTGCTCACCCTGAAGGTAGAGCCAGTGATGAGCATTGTGGTGATGGTGGGAAGGACAGAGGTTGCAGTATCCTGAAGTTCATTCCAAAGTTCAGTCATCACCAAATTTATCAACATACAGGCACATAATGGGACAATTATATCCTTCTGGGAGGAAAACAGATTATGCTTCTTTTAAGGATGGAGCAGCAGGGGCACAAAACAGTTACTTTGCAAGGAATCCAAGTGAGTGTTTCTTGAGAGAAGGAGTCCCAGTATCTCATCCACAAAGAAAATATTATCAAACAGAATTTTGATTTCTATTGTTTTTCCCTCCAAAATATGTGAAACTGTGGAACATTATTGTAGGATTCCCTAACCCATGGTTCATTGTGACTTCAAATGTCTGGGGCCACTGTACAGATCTCTTATCATCCTCTGTATGATAATGAGTGGGTGATGTACAGACTTAGCATCCCCCTTCTGGAGCCCATGATGTACCTCAGAAAGGATTGAGAGACAGAGGGGAGAGTGAGACTTCTTAATGTGCCTTGGGAACTCATGACAGATCTTGAATTTCTCAAGGAATGTTTTTCTTGTTTCACTCCATTGGGAATTGGCTCTGACATAGTCAAAAACATTTTCAGAATGAGTCCCTTTCATTTTGTTGGCCTCTCTATTGCTCTTGTCACTGACCCAAAGCCTTTTCATTTTTTTTTATTTTTTGACATTCATGAGCTAATTGGCCTCAATGAAAAGTGTTTTTTTCCCTGCAGAAACTTGGCTGTGACAAAAAGCATGGAGGCTGGGAGAAATCTAGGATAGGCCAGTGCTAAAGGGCCTATATAATAGCCCAGAATAATCAGCCAAAATGTGGTAGGAGAGCATCACAGGTGGAGTTTAGTTGAGTGAAAAGTTCTGCAGGGTTTAGGCACAAAAATGCCAAGAGGGCCAGCAATCAATTTCTTATTTCAGTCAGGATTATCTCAGTTTCATCCACTGAAAGGAGCAGATAACTGGATAATTGTGGGCTGGATTCCTTCAAGAAGGCACACATTTGGCACAAGAGGCAAGTGGCAGGAGGCCACTCTTTAGGCAAGAGGTTCTTGTCTGCTGTTCACATTCTGCTCACCTGTAATTGCGTGTGCTCAGTGCTCTGGGGCTCTGGTGTCTTCAAACCAGCTGGAAGTAAGGAGATGTCTCCTAGGCATTTGTCACTGAATTCAGTGAGCTTCTGATCAGGTTGCATACAAGGAGAAACTTTGAAGTGTTGTAAATGAAAGTAAAGAGCTTGACAGGGCAGGTTTGCAGCCCCAGAAGAAAATTGAGTGCTGTGGGTTGAAGACAGAAGGAAGCACAGTTTCCTCATTTGCTTCTCTATAGCATAAATCTCTGATCAGCTCCCTTGGATCTATTGGGAGTCTCATTACTGTCATTAAGGGAAGCAGAGGGGACTCTGCAAAGTGGTATTTTGGCTCTGAACCTTTTGTCTGTGGTTATGACTGTGACAGCCAGGGAAGGTCCCACCACCATATTCAGGCTTTAAGGTACTGCAAGTAGATCTCAAGAAAAAAATGCCAAGGATCAGGAATTCATGCACATTAACAAGACCTGGACTCAGTCTAGAGCAGTGAAAATGATTTATGTCTTGTTTTGTCGGCTGAACCAGATGATTGAAGGAAAAGTTATATTGGGTCAATGATGAACAAAAATGTTTTCATTTTCTCACCAAAACAAAAGCCTGGAAGAAAATCCAGGCTCTGCAAAGTGTTTAATGTCTGTGTTTGTGTTCTTTTTGAAATTAAATGTACGCATATTCCATTTCAGTAAATCATTGCTGCATGCTTTGAAATAAAACTGTGATTTATTTTTTTTTTTTCTTTTCGAAACAGCAAAGGACAGTATTCCAGTACTCCTGAATTCCTCGTCAGTATTCTTAATGTTATCTGGGGACTGTTTTGACTATCATGATTTTTTTTGGCAGATGAATGACAGAGTCTAGACCATCCCCACCCCGTGTACATCTAGATACCAGCTCTATCATGAACTCTCTGTTTAATCCTGAGACCCAATGAATTATCTGTACAGCTGATACTTAATACACAGACACTCAGCTTGAGGGCATAGCCAACAGAGATGAAGGAAAGAGAAGATGGGAATGTTCAGTTTGTCTTTATGGAAGCTTTCCTTTTCCAAAAGTAAAGTCTTAGTTTCTGCAGGATTATTTTCCAGATACCTAGATAGATAGATAGATCTTTCCCAATAAAAATTCAGTAATTCCTCTTCCTCTGGGTGATTTCTTCATGAACTTTTGTAAGTTTGTAAAAGTTTGTAACTTTTTCATGTCTTTTGTAATCTTCGGGCCAGTTGCAGTGATGGTTTAAACCAGTGTGACTCAGCTAACACTGTTTAGCTTCTAACCCATAAGGCTTCAAAACACACGAGCCCTGACTTATCTCAAGCAAATGACTGCTTCCCTGGAGCCGGCTGAGGCTGCTGGTGTTATTAAAGTTAAGCAGGAGTCTCCGTGTTCTGCTGTGTTCAAGTTTAAACAGTAAGGTGATGACACTTCTCTTTTGCTTTTGTAATTTCTTGGAGTTGTTCTCCTTCCCTTCGGTATGTGTGGTTTCAAAGCAGTCCATCATGTTGCAGACTCTATAAACTGTGGGTTGCTTAATTTGTGTGATTCATAACACAGGGAAAAAAAAAGAGCCATCATCATTCTTGGTATTACATCCAGCTCTGTTACCCAGAGCATTGACCTTGACCAGCTAATGATAGGTATTTAATATATGTGCGTGTCTGTATATATAGATATAAATATTCATTATGTGAGGTCTGAGATCATAAGGGAATGCTGGCAGTGCCAAGTTTTGTTCGATGGTTCAGCCTCCAGCTGTGCCAAACTCTGGGTTCCCTTAATGTACCATTAAAAAAAAACCCCAGGCTTTGCTTGAATGTCATCCAGCTTTATTAAGAGAAAGATCAAGCGTAATCTTATTAAGCTTGTCACTCACAAACCATAAGGGTGAAGCCTTGGTGTGTCTGTTTGGTCCACATGTGTGAACAATTTTGCCTCGTGATACTCAAACAGGGGCTGTTATTCTTTAATGAAGACTGTGAATAACAGAGCTACAAATTGCAAGCTTGGTGATGTGCTCACACACTCGTGTGTTAACAGAAAGGGGTGAAGGCGGGGGTTGTTTGTTTGGATTTTGACATGTTCCTCAAGCACGCTCGAACCCACACAACCACAATGTTTTTCAAAATCTGTTGTGTATATTTTGAGGTTTCTGAACTTCCATAATAACTTAGTCAGCTTTTGAATGTGACCATGTGTCAGAGTGGACAGCTGTGTCAGGAAAACTTCTCAGGAGTACTGAATCTCCCTCTTTTTGGTTTCACTAGAAGTCTGCTCCCTGGGCCAATATTATGAGGGGATGTTCAGATAAATTGTGCTTGCCTTCATTGTTGCTCCTTTTCCCCAGTGTTAACAGCTGGGCAGCAGGAGATAACAGTGGAAACCACCACTGTTTACACCAGTGTAAAACCAGAGTACTGCAGTGGGGACTCAAATCAAATATTTCTGCTTGCTCAAAACATGGATGTATATAGAAATTCTGTGTATTTATGTAGAAAAAAGAACCTAAATTGAAGCTGGTCAGGATGTTTGGCCATGTGGCTGAGAATAGATCTGTGTAGGTGAAACTCACAAAAATAACTAGTAATGAGTGGAATGTAGAGACACATTTGATAGTCTAATAGGGAATAAATTTTAACAAGAAGAACTTCTCCACAGACGTAGCAGATACGAATTAGTACTTGAGGAATACAGCTTTCCAAGACTTTTAGTCAATTAAATTTTAAATTTGTGAGGAAGATATCCTTTGTCCATGGGGATGTGGGGGCTTGATAAAACTGTTTGCATGCCTAGAGTAGTTTACAAACAGAAGCATTTGCACGATGAAGGTCATCTCTGCTGGGTTGTGATAGGTATTCATACAGCACCTTTGCAGCTGAGAATCTCTCACCACTGCAGGACTGTGTTCTGTTCTTTTCCCACTACACAGATGGTCTCTCTGACAGATAAGATTTACTGACCCTTCTGGTAGAGCATTTGCCACTGCTGCTGGAAACTCCCTGTCCTTCCACCATGGGACCTTTAGCCATAGGACAGTCTGTCCTTCATAAAGCATTTCTTTCTTCTGTTTTGCTTCTAAAGAAAGAAAAATAATTAAGAAAATACAAGGCCATAGAATCTCCTAATGTTGTCAGTGTCCTCTGGGTGTTCTTTTTCTAATTTATGCCAACAAACTTTTTGTCAAAGCGGATCTGATCCGTCATGCCCAGGCAGAGCTGACCCTAGTTTATGACATTTAGATGCACTAAAATGGGTACTCTCTAGGCCAGTTTTCTATTATTCCACATCTTTGACATGCTTTGCATTTCAAAGGAGAAAGAGCTCCAGATGTAGGTGCTCCAGATCTCTTGCAACTCCACATGTATCTCAGGGTCTTGTAATAGCACACTCAGCAGCTTCACAAATATCTGTAGTGGATTCCTGCCTTCCTGTTCTCCTCAGGGGCAAGAGATTGTTGGTGCAATCTGCCCTGTTTAGGGGGTTTGCTTCCCAGTGTCAGGACAGGCACGAATCAAACTGCAAGCCTTGGGCTTGGAGTGTAAGGTGGGAGACAAGTCAGAGTTTGCACCTCCTGGAATGCCACAGCAGCAGCATCTAACCCCAATCTGAGAGTGTTCTGTGGACTCCTGGGGCTTGTTTCTCCTGCTTGCCCTCTGTGGGAAGGACCTCAGCCTAGGCCCTCAAAGCATTCCTTGCAAAAGCCCCTTGCCTGCACTGGCAAGGCTTATTATGAAGCTACAGAGGAATCCTTGCTGAATTATAAGGCTGAGGATGGTCTTTTAGGGCAGCTTTCTGCTGTGTGGTTGAATGGATTTGGAGATGCCTGGTGTAGTTTTTGAGGTGGCAAATGATCTGCACAGCACAGAGCAGTTTTCTCTGAAGCAATTAGCTCAACCCTTGCGAGTTGTGCAGCTGCCCCAAACTGCCTTTAGAGCCGCGCCAGCTAAAACCACAGAGCAGCACTACATGTAATTGCCTTTAATACATGATCAAGGACAAGCTTGGAACCATGCCTGCTGCGGTGTGCTCCTCTGTATGGCAAAAGAAAAGGGTTGAGTCCAAACTGGAGACCAGGTCGGATTTGTTGTGCTCAGCAGGGACATGTCTCAGCAAAACTAGAGGGGATCCAGCAAGAGGGGACCCATACCTGGGCACAGGTGAATCAGGGCCCATGAGCTCCCTACAGGACTTGCCCTTAGCTGCTGATGGAGACCATCGAGGGTGTCCTGCCTCCAGGTGTTGCACTGGCTGGGCAGCCTCCAGATGCTATCAGTGCTGTGCTGATTAACCTGGAAGAAAAGACCATTTCCAGGTTGGGGCGACTCCTCACCTTAATCACAGCCTCATTTGTGAACTTTTGCGGGTGTTTTCCTGCAGCAACAGTGACATCCTGTGGCCAGCTGGATATTTCTGGGGAAAGAAACAACCACAGTCAGTCTTAAGAATGTGAAGTTTTTTACAGATAAAAAAGTCCCGACTAAGGAGGCTCAGTTTTGGTTTCCTTAAAGAGTTTCCTTTTTAAAAAAAAAAGTCTGGTGAAATGGTTTCTGTTTTTCTATGTCTGCAGTGTAGAATGCGTCAGTACTCTCTTCTCCAGAAAGGAGTTTCTCCTGTGTCCATAAACTCCAGGGGGCTGGCAATTTGCTGAGGAATCACTCTGGTTTGTGCTAAGGCATCACCACGTTTTTCACTTATGAGACATCTGTAATCCAAATAAAGTGCCAGAAAGGGGCTCCTGGAGTAGATGAAGAAAGCAGTGTAGTCTGTCGAATAATTGACTGAGAGGTCAAAACCAGAAAGAACAAGCGAGGATCCGTGTCCTGCCAACTGGGAGCTTTGATTTGTGGTTTTCAAACTGCTTTTCAAACAGAAAATGACAGCTCGTCTTGTAGTCTTTTGAAGTAATTTCACAGATTCGACAGACATTGCCCCCAACTAACTTTCCCGGAATGGTTTGATCTCACACTAGAGCAGATTACAGTTTTGTTTAATTCAGTTCAGAGCTGTCTTGTGCAAACTAGAGGAACAGGGGGAAGCAGGTTCAAAGCAAACACAGTGAAGTGCAGTTTCACACCAGGCTTGATTACATTGTGGACACAGTTTGTAGGAGCCAAATGCATCTGTGAGGCCAGAAAAGGACAGACTCAAGAGCCCAGCTCACTACTGAGCCTGCAATGGTAGACCATGGCCCTCACCCCTATTTATTTCCTATAAGAAGCCATTTAGTGCATCCTTATTACCTGCCAGGAGCCTTTGTCAAAGCCGAGCAAAAGTGCTTTATTTCATAACACTGGCTGTGTGCTGAGAATGGCTGAGGTCCCACATGGTCTGGCCCTTGCTGGGCCTCAGGGATGCCTCCACAAGTTCAGTGAGATACTCTGCCTGCAAAAAGCTGTTTTCCTGGCTGAGGAGTTTTCCAAGGCCCGAAGCTGCCCTGAGCTCAGTCTCCACCAAGTCCTTGAGGTGTGCTGTGTTCACAGTTACCTCCTTTGCAAAGAAGGCAGGATTTAGGGAATCTAGTTTCACCTCCCTACCCTGACCTTGGCCTGGCTTTGGCAAGCAGGCCCATGTGCATTCCAGACTAGCTGGGGATGGCTCAGGGGATTTGCAGTGGGATATGAAACACTTCTCTCAGAGGCTTCTTGCCCTGCTCTGGCTGTCCAGGGGGCCAGCAGCAGCTTCCGTGGGAAGAGCTGATAACTCTGGTTCAGGTGGGAGAGGATTGTCTACTTCAGCCAGACACCTTGGGCAAAAAACAAGGCTGCATTTCCTCACCAATTTCCTCATTGCTTGAGGCATTGATGACAACTGGCAAAGAATGTTCAGACTGCATTTCACACCAGACTAGCTGCACTTGGGGGATCTGATGGTCCCAGAGATGCCTCCAGCATGCTGGGAAGACTCTTAGAGATGCTGGGTTTTCTCTAGATTTTCCTCAGACTCATCCCCTTCTTTTCTGCTGCAGTGTTAGGGATGGTGAAGTTCCCAAGATGTTGTACATTGACCCTGTCCATTGGAGAGGATGCCATGAGGGACACAGAAACATGTTCCCTGTCACACACCTCTGGTCACACACCTCCAGTCACACCCTTGTGTAGAAAGGTATATCCTCAATAATATTGTTCAGTGAGGGGCATGCACCATAAAAAAAAATAAAATAAACAAAAACAATGAAAAAAGAAAATCACATCTAGTCGAGGCATTCTGCTAGAGGGGAAAATGCCAATAACCATTCTCTGTGCAGTATCTCTGACTGAGTAAGCCCTGCCTTTACTCATAGTAAAATCTGTGGATAAAGTAAATAAAACTTCTGTTTCAGCCCTGCCCACATAATTTTCCTCCTCCATTTTTTTTTTGCCCTGGTAAGTTGGTATAGCTTATACCAGCAAACACAACCAACACATTTTACAGAATAAACACTTCAAATATTCAGGCTTTGTTGTTTGACTCTCAAGGGATCCTGTGTTTTCTTTAAGAATGTAATCATCCTGTTTTGTACCTTCTCTCTGTGGAAAACTACTCTAATGCCACATAAGTGAAGCAGGAATATGTAGTAGCCCAAATGGCCCAATAATCACCCAAAGCCCTGATCAACACAGCTCCCTGTCCTGTGCAAACTCTGGCATGACAAGAAAAGTGGGAGACAGGGCAGGAAAGGGAATGATGGGGAAGAAGGATGGGCTGTGTGCAGTGTCCAGGAGCTGCTGGGCAGGAGCAGGGTGGCTTTGTGGACCACCATGCCATGTCTGATAGACACCGAGCTCCTTATGCTCACATGGTTGATGGAAAGAGACTTGCACTGAGGGCTCATGTTCTTCCCAAATTTGAGATGTTGGAATGAATTGTTCTGAGGAGGTGCCATCCTCTCCAGCGAGGCTCACTAGCAGAGACCAGTCACTTCATTTGGAAATGTCTGAGGCAGCTACAAACTGGCACAGAGACCAGAGGACATGCTTAGGAGGTGACCTTGCTTGATCTCTTGCTTGTGTTGTTTTTCTTAACCCAAGTGTAACAGCTGGTTTAGACTTGGAAAAAAGTGGAGGGTTTTTTTTTCCCAAAAAAAATTATTTTATTGTTAACCACATATGTTTAGAGCAAGCCTGCTAGGGAAAGTGCTCCAAGACAGCAGAGAACTGAATTGCTGAGCTCACATTATGGCATTGCATTGAGACTGGAAACAGAGGGCTGTACCAGCAAGGAGCCAGTTCCTAACTGGTAAACTCTGTCCCACCTCATGCTGGGCCTGTTGAGGAGTGTGCATTACACTCCAGGTACTTCTGGAGAAGGATTTCCATGGTGTGACATTTGAGTGCCTCAACAACAGCTCCATACCCTTAACAGAAGGGCTGCTCAGAAAGGAAGATCAGAAAGCGAGAGACATGAGGGGAGTTTATTGTACTTGGGAGCAGCAAGGAAATAGAAGTCTGTGGGAATCTGTCTGTCCTTCAGATTGAGATGCTCCAAGTATAGAATTGCACTGCAGATCTCAGAGACACCCCAGGGAAGCACAAATCTGTGCTCTATTAGCCTGGCGTCAATCTGGAATAACCCCCTCAACTTTTGGCCCCTCATCTCTGCCTTCTCCCTCTGGCTACGGTGTGGCCTTTCTCCAGAGCTTGTTCTGTAAGTGCACTCGGGTGAGAGGGGAGAGAGGTGATTACATGCAAGAAAAGAATGAAGGGGAGCCATGGGAGGATTGCTGGACGTTGGAAATGCTGCACGCTTTGGCTTTTTATGTGTTACTGCTCTGATTCCCGTGACTGTCCAGAAGTGGCTATGAGTCAGTTCCTCACAACTTCATAGAATAACAACATCAAACAACAGGGAAAATGATTTCTCCATCTGCTTGGAGAACGGGTGGCATGATGTAAGGAGTCTGTGATGAAAGCCTGCTTTACAAGGCCATTGCACGTGGCTTGTGCAAAGTGTTTTTTAAGGCATGCTTTGGCTCGGACACTCCTGCCAAACAGGGGAGGAGGAAAGCTCATTCCCTGCATCTCCAGCTCTCCTTCACAGCTTTTTGCATAATGCTGCAATTTCCAAGTGCAAAACCATGCCCTGAAGCAGAGTGAAAGCCAGCAACCTGGGGTGACAGACTTTTCTGGAAGGTGGGGCCTTTGCTAGTCCCTTTCTCTTTGGAAAACCTACCGAGCTCTTGTTTCAAACCTGAACACCAGCCTCTAGGAAGCTTTTGTTACATCTGGTCTGGTGTGGTAGGGCTGCCTGTATCATCCTCTGGCATGGTGTGGCTCACATAATTTCATACTAACTGGGGTACACTGGGGTCCTTCAAGCCATTTCCAGAAAATTTCCCTGTTTGATCCCTACAAGCATGAATTTTGTTCATATTATCAGTAAAATTTAAAATCAAAATATTCAGGCTGTCCTTACATCATGCCTAGGTGCTGCGTGTCTCCCACCTAATCCATTACCTGGTGTCATTCCTTGATAAGACCCTTCACCTCAGAGGGGTGCTCAGGCTGGGGGCATCTTTCAGATACATCTATCTAGATCCAGCTTGCAAAAGCAAGATCTGTACAAATCCAGCATTGGCTCCTTGTCAAAGTGCATTCAAGATACTTCTTCAAGACCATCCTTACCAATAGAGTGAGATTTCAAGGAATAAAGTGGTCCAAGAAGAAAAGAGGAGCCGTTGTCTGGCAGTGAGGGTCATCATGAGGGAGGCTGAAGAGCCTCCAGTTTTTAAAGCACATTATTCATTAACAAAGAAAGATGCTGGACAAAAAGCAAAACTGAATTAAAAATTTGGAGGGTTTATCCACAGAACTGATTCCCCACCATGGGTCTGGAACCTCTGTCATTGTCAGAAGAGAGTAATGTGGGATGGCATGTGGTTCCCAGTAAATTCCTACGGGAATGCTATAGTGGAGAAACTAGCAAATTCAGATAAATATATCTTTGCCTGGAGTGCTTGCTGTAGCACCTTAACAGCCTCATCTTAACAAATTCATCTTTCAGCTTCCAAAATACTCAGCTTTGGGCATTGTAGAATAAGAGAAATGGAGATGCAGTTTTGGAGGCAGCAGGCAAAGGAACCACAGAGCATTTACCCTGACTGTGAAGGGGCAGCTCGCAGCCCTTTGCCTTTTTTCCCTACACTAATTCTTGTGAAGCCTTCCTACCATAAACACTGTGGTGCTGCCAAGGGGCTTGAGAATCAGCATCGAGGGAGAAGGAGGAATAGAGGCTGCCGCCTCCTGATTGCAGAGCAGCCCAAGGTCTAAATGGCAACAAAACGTTATACATAATGTCTGATTCACTGTGTGGAGAATGTAAAGAATTGAGACCTCCCGACACAGTTTACATTGGCCCTTTTTATGACTAATTGTGCAGAAAATAGCTCTGCTTGTAGTGTGCATGGAAACAGTTCAGATTTCTGCTGTGTGTCAGCTAATGGCTAGCAAGGCTTTTTTAGCACAACTTCAAAGGCTCTGGCAATGGAGGTCCTTTGTGAGGGAATTATCTCCTGCTCCTTTGTACCCCGTTATCCTTCTAAGCCATGGAACAAAGAATTGTGAAACGAATAGACAAAGTAATTTGTAGTAGATCTCTAAACCTAGATAAAGTACATAACATTTGCTTAAAAACATTTTTTCTGCTTCTGTCATCAAAACACAGCTATAATTTTTCTGTGTAGGAACACCCAAGTTCATCTAACTTTTGAGGGATGCAACCTGATGCTTATTGGTCATTGATGAGGGTCACCAGGATGTCTGAAATGGAAAAGGAGAGCTTTAGTTTATGTGGTCAATTAGAAAATACGTGGCTGTCAGGAGCTGGCCGAGAAGTGTCTTTCTCTCTGCCTCAGGATATTCCACTAAGAAAGGAAGAAAGTGCATTCTTTCAGCAGAGTGTTTGTACATGGACGTGCTGTAAGGAAACCACATCTATTTCACATATTTTTTAACATGTTTTTTAGTAAAAAAACCCTAATTGATGGTTTATTCTTTCTTTCTTCCAGTGAAAAATGAAACCTTGGGGAGATAAGGAAACACATTACATGGATCTGCTTTGTGTAGTCCAAAGCACAGTTCTTAATTAAAAATAAAAAAGCAAACCAGGGATGGAAGGTCTATGATTAATGTTAGCAACCATGCTGTATAATGTGTTCTTCCACTTTCTCCTGATCCTTGTCTCGAAAAAAAAAGATGTGAGTGAAAGGAAAATCATCTTGGCCTCATCAAATTTTAGTAAGAAACCCCCTCTTAAGTGCAGCAGCCACACTGACAACTCCCCTGTGTTTGTGTTTGTGTTCAAACTACAGAATGACTGTTTAGCACTGGGTCTTGTCCTCAAGCAAACCCCATGAGTATCTCCCTATCCTCAGAGGGTGGAAGGATTGCATCCACACCTGGCCATTTTTAATCTTAAACTGTTAGGGGTGGCTGCTCTGCATATCTCCATGCCCAAGTACAGACTTTCTCTTCGGGTCCCTATGTAGAAAACCTTTTATGTCTGCTTTCTCTCCTTTTCCACTTCCATGGATTTCCCAAGGCAGCTGATGTTCTGACCTCTCGGATCCAGTTTTCATCAGCTGTCAAGATAAATTTGGTTAATACTCCAGGAATGGTTTATTCAGGTTTAGACTGAAGAGGGAATAGTGATGGAAATGCAAGATCATTCCCTTGCCTCTCTAACCTGTCTGATATGTCTCTAGATGCACTAAATTTTCAGTAGTCATACTTTCTTGAGGTTTTTCCCAGGCTGGGAAGAGAAATTTTAAAAATACTTAAGTAGAAGCATGCATGCACACACACACACACAAACACTCATATAAAGCTCATTTATTTTATGTCTATAAACAAAAATTAAATCCACTGATTTTATAAAGAATATGACAGTTACTGCATACTCTGTTTGCACATATGAGCAGCCAGAGGCAGCAATTTGATGTTTTTCACTGATGCTGAGATTAATTGTCTCTAATATGCAGGTTATTTTGTTTTCATCACATGCCATAGGCTGTCAAAGTTATTGTCAATATCTAACAAGTGAGTCCTTATCTCAAGTTGTGGGTGATTAGGGAGAGTTATTTTATGTAAGATATTTCTCACACAGATTTTACTGGATTTAAAACTGGAAAGGATAACTATGGTGGACTTCACAGCAGGAGGCAGGCTAAAACAATTCTCCGAGGAATTCTTTAACCTTCCATGTTTCACGTTACCGAGCTACACTGGACCTCTCAAGTGCCACCTTTTTCCTTAAACTTTCCTCTTCCAAATCTCTGATCCTGAGGAACTTCATGCCATGGGATAGCATGGATCACTGTTGGGAAACATCTGTGTCAGGTGGGAAAGACTGGTGGCCTGACCATGCATAATTTCATGTTTTCAACCACTAAAGTAGAACGGGATTTCAGGTTGCTTGTGTTGTGCATGAGTTGGCTACAACAGCATTACCATGATGTAAAATGAACAGGTGGATGCAAACCCAACCTTAATCTGTGAATTCTGACTGGTCAGAGAAGTTAAGACAAATAGAAGTCAAAAATCTTCAATCAGGTGTTAAGAGTGCATTAACAGGGCAAGCTGATGATGGGATGGGTGGTAATTTTCCCAGATGCACACGGGATAATACAAATGGGTAAATTTTAAGCAGAGTCTAAAGGTTAAGTTTTGCAAAGACTTACTCATGCTATCTCTTAAAGTTTCAGGCTCTGTTGGTGAATGTGGAATGGAGAATTATTTGGGGGTCAGCTCAAGGTTGGATTTTGTTTTTGATTTTGCTATTTCTTTTTATTTCCGTTCTCTTGGTTGAACTGGAGCATTGGAAACATTATAGTATGTGTTGGATTGTGGAATACAATGAAATAACTATGATGTTCGTATGGATATTTGTAATAAAGATTTTAATTTATTTGAGAACTTGAAGTTGAGGGGTTTTTAATGGAAGCTGGAGTTCCTTCCAGTTAGGAAAGGCAAAATTAAAAAAACAAGCCCTATTGCCATGCTGCACAGCAGATCACCAGTCCCTGCAGCTGGCAGCTTTCAGCATGGTATCCACACAGAGGGCAGGAATGGGAGGTCCAGGAATTGTCATCTTTTGGTCTTCATCCATCACTCGAAGGGACTTGCAGGCTCTCCTGAGAAGCTGACATTGTTGACAGACCTACCATTGTGTGGATGAGGAGTCAGAGCTTTTGCGTCATTACTTTTTTTCCCTGAGTTTAAAAGAGCTAAAATCGGTTTCTCCTGTGCTGTCATGTTGTCAAAGATTTGCTGGATTCGAGACAATTATTTACATTAAGAAATCTTTTGGCATTTAAGACTCTGGCTCAGGGAAAATAAAGCGGACTCGGAAACATCTCAGACTCCGATACCTTTGACTTTGGTTCCTCAGTGTCACTTTGCCAGTGACAGAATGGGGACCTTTGTTTGCCTTGGCCACTGCATAAAAAAACAGGATATGATCAAATCCAGTTAATCATTCACAAATGTCTCATTTCTTGAATCTCTGAGGGTGTGTAACACATTTTTGGGACTGTTCTTTGCTGCTTTGGCTTTTGTTACAAGTAAGTTAGAAAGGAGAAAATCAAATTTCGAGTTTTCTTAAAAGGAAGTGGAGGAATCCTGGAACGCACTGGGGCTCTGCAAATGTACATTTAATCATTTAAAGAAATGTCTTTTGGCTGAAAGCTCTTAGCAGGGCTTGCAAGTTGCACTCAAAGCCATACAGCCACATCATTCCAACAACTGAGGCAAGTTAGCACCCTTGTTGGCAGCGGGAGCAGGGGTGTGCAGGCTGAGCAAATCCTGTGGGCTGAGAGCTCTCACATTCATCAGGACTTTGTGCAGTGTGGGCGAAGAATCCTGGGGGTGACTCTGCTGGTGGCTGTGCCAGCTCCTTGCACAGCGGCGTCTTTGGAGGGGGACTCAGGCACCTCTTGCCTGCCTTGGTTTTTTCAGTGCAAAGCATTTGGCTCTGCTGTGGAGCCAGGCAGAGACATCTCCTGCAAACACTTGCACTGTGCTTCAGGCAAGCACATGCACTCCAGGCAGCAGCAGCAGCAAACCAGAGCAGTGAGTTCTTACAGCCCACACCATGGTGGAACTCCCTCCTCCGAGATGCCACAGGGCACAGAGCACATGGAGGCTTGAGCACATTCCTGGGGAATTGGTCTGTTCAGAGCTGGCAGTGAGATGCAGTGACCTGGTGTAAATGGGGGTCACCCAGCCCTGCAGAGCTGGAAGCCAGTGGATATAGTGGAGGAGGATTGTTCTGTCCTTCCTCGGTGTCAGTCATGGCTGCAGTTGGAGACAGGTTACAGTGCTATGTGGATTTTAATAAACCTGTTTGTGGGCTTCTTGCTTCCGTACTTTCTGTATCCAACCCATCCTGCAAACAGTGTGGGACTCTGGCAATAAGTTGAAGGCTTTGGCTGGATTACACTGCCTTATTGAGTCTGTGCCCAAAGCCCTTTGAGGGCTCCCATTGACTCCGGTGGGATTTGGTTCAGCCTTCAAGCGTTTGGAACTCCCTTAAGTAAACGCTTTCAAGGCCTGTACACGCTGCAACACTTACTGGGCTCCTTGTTACTTCTCTGAATAGGAATGTGACCTTTACACTTGTAACAAAGAGCCCTGAATTACAGGACTAAACCTTCATGTTTGGGGAGAGATAAGGTTACCATCCCAGCTCCTCCCAGCCCCGCTGTGCAGGTGGCTGAATGGCTGATGAGGCAATTCCTGAATCACTGTGGTTTTAGTCAGACAAGTGCTGAACATGCAGTACAGCAGCTTCAGAGTCTCTTCATTAGCAGATGTCCATGAGCAGTGATGGTCAGGGCTGTAAGTTGTTCCATTCCATGAATCAAAGCCCTAGTAATATCCTTTTGCCACTGCAGAGTCATTCTGATCTCCATGTTAGAAATGTATTTAATCAGTGTACATACTAAAAATGGTCACAATGGAAGGGAAGACTAGCAATCCATCCAGGTTTCCTGTTATCCACCCAGTCTCTTGGCCATGTGAGGGGAGGGAGGGATAAATAAGATGGAAGAAGAACCTGTTTGGGCTGTATGCTGTCCCTTCCTCTGGTCTAGTTTTTGGTACCCTTGCCTCCCAGAGCTGCTGTTCCAACAGGAGACACTCAAGTGAGTGAGAGTAGTAGTTTGATTGACAGTGCTATTTTCTACCTGTATTTTAGGTCACTTCCTGGGTAACAACACTGTGATTGATGTACTGAGACAAGCAGGATTTGAAGTGGAGCACACCCCTCCTGGACAACCAATTGGAAAGTAAGCAGCTGCCCACAGATTATTAATCACTTTCTCTCCTTTTTTCTTTCCCTTTTTCTGTGACTAAGCAAGATTATTGCATTAGTATAGGAGGTGGGTGAGGAACCTCCCTTTCCCACCCAATTTCCAGACAAAAAGTTCGTTGTAAAGCATCCATTGTGTGAGTTTGGAAACATATGGAGCCTGAATGGCTGGTGTTTTTGTGGGTTTTTTCCACTTGGGGACATTATTTATATCACAGCTGCTTCATTATACCAGCTCAGAAGTGCCCTGGTTTCTTTAAAGAAAAATCTCATTCAGCTCATTTTCCCCCAGAGCTGTTTTTCCTTTTGCTCTCTGTGGGGTTTTTGTTGCTTCTCCATTGCAGATCTCTCTGTCAGGCTGCTGTTCTTCAGGTGGAATTTCAGTTTTTCCTGAAGGACCACGTTTTATGTAGCAGATGCACCTTTGAAAGTGTGTTGGGCAGGTAGAGAGCCATTCAGTACTCCCTGAGCTTCTCCATCTATCTGGTCAAGTAAAGCAAGCAAGAAGGACTGATCAACAGGCTCTTGGCAATCTTTATTAGTATAAAATAAAATATGGCACAAAATTGTCCTTAGATGGTGAAAAAGACTTTCCTCATCCCGTAGACTTTTTTCTTCCCTGGCTGTTTAAATGAGGTCTCTGTCTGAAGAAATCACAGACAATAAACCATGAGGGCTGGTGAGAGACCCTCTAGCTTTGCAAAATCAGCCTTTCCCCTACATTCTGCAGACAAAATTTGGCCAAGGCTACTCTGTCATAGGATTGTTATCCTCATTAGGAGAAAGTGTTAGCAGCATGCTCCTGTCCCTGGTGGGCAGACATGACATGGTCCAAAACTGAGGTGAGTCTCACTGAGGAGGATTAATGGCAGAGGTAGTAGAGCATGTCTGAAAAAGCTGTGTGTAATCTAGTTGGAAAATCTGGCTGATCTAACCTTGTTTGGGAAACATCCGCAGTGATTCATATAGAATATAATATGGCTCAACTGTACATAAGTGTTCTTTGACAGAGCATTTATCCTAAATGCTTCTTGGAATCTGTTGAGCAATAAAAGCATCGTCTTAAATAACAATGGGGGAAAGAGGAAGAAAAGGCTGTTAAACACCACCAGTAATAGCATATATTCAGAGGAGATTTAAGAAGCACTTTGGCAGGGAGAGAAAAGTCAACATGGTGCAGAGAAGAGCAGTAAACACTGTAACAGCCTGGAGCAGGAAATTTTTGACTAAAACCAACCAAAAAAAAATAGCAAAACAAAAAAACCAAGCTAACTATAGCAGAACAGCCAAGGTGTACCATTCCTTGGTTTCTGACAAAGAAATTTTCCAGTCAGGGAGGCAGACACTTTCTTCAGCAATTTTCATTTAGTTGAGAGTATCATCTTCCCATGAAAAGTGTTTCAACTGGAAATTGTGAAACTATTAATTTATTGGCTGTTGCAAGCCCTTGAGAAGAACTAAAGATGCAGTAGTGTGAGAGAATTCCAAGAATAGTCTCTGCCCTGGTGTTAGGCTATGTCTGTACACATCATCACAGACTTGAAATAAAGGATGGGGCAGGAAACTTGACTCAAAGCCAGTGCTTAATGTTGACTTTTTTGCAGAGTGGGGCACCTCTATGTGCACATTCCTCTGCCTTGGCAACAGTGTCTCCTGTTCATGATGTCTTCCCTAAAATTCTCGATCTCTGGGGGAAATGCACCTGAAAGCAAGAGGGCTTGGACTCTGCCTAGACTAATGTGTGTGTCCTCAGCTGAATGGTCCCACACTGGATAACATCTATTCCCAGCTCCAGAACATCGTGTTGGGCAGGTTTGCCTGGACTAGAACCCTAATTCCAGTGGGGTCTGCTCTGAACATTGAACCTACAAAACTTTGTGAAAGGGTAAATGGTTGTGCAGGAATACTGGATGGGGTCGAGAGAGACAACACATGGTTGCCCCCCATAAGGATTAGATGCTCTGTGAGCTTTCTTGTGGTCTAATGATAAGGTAGATCTGTTCTAGATGAGAAAAAGAAAGAAAAATAAATTGCCTGGCAAAAAAGTCCAGAGTTACCATTAGACTGAATTACTCAAGGCGCAGAAAAAGGAGAAAACTAGAGAAATTGTGAATAAAGAGCATTTAAATATATTAACAGGAAACAGCTTTCTGCCTTTAGAAGGAAAAAGGACTCTCAAAACTGCACATCAGGGACTGTATTCTCATTTTCCTGTAACTGGGGCTGTAGGTATCAGAAGTGCTTGGGGCTCCCCCTTAGAAATGAGGAGGCTGCTGCAAACCATTTTGCCTCTTTTTTATAGAGTAGCTTGTATTCTATGATTTCTGGGTGAGCTGCAAAAGACAGTCTAGCCACAGTATGATTTTGTGATAGCACAAAAACATAATAGTTGTGTTGTTTCTGTTCATGTTACATTGTCATGTTGCTGTAATTGTATTAAGGAGCCTTGTATTTTTGTCTAGCCTTCCTTTTTTTACTCTTCTCTTTCCTTTTCAAAAGATGAAACAAAAACAATTGAAAGGCCCAAAAGAGGAACCATTTTGCTATAGTGACTGTAGTAACAAAATATATGCAGAGAATAAACAAATAGAAACTCAACAAATTTTGAGCTGCTTGTGAAGCAGAAATTGTTTTGGGTTACAGAGGTGCAGGTGTTTTCATCTTGATTCTTGTGGAGCCATACATGAAGAGGTATTTATCTCCTGTGCTCAAGCTTAGAAGAGACATTTCTGCTTTACTTCCAAATAAGTTGTACAAGGGAATCAAGCCCACTGCATTGCATTCTGGCATTGATAATTGAAAAATTGGATAGTGCTCAGGGAAGATCAGCTGGATTCTAATGTGAAGTTTGGGGGGGTGGACACACATGGAAAAAATGCAGGGGTTGGAAAAAAAGCTGAAGCAGCTGCATGCTTATGTTTTGGCAAAGGGAATTCAAAAAAGGGTTGTGGACAGACTGGATGCAGAAGAATCAAGAGGAACAGTTCAAGCTGGCAAATAGGAATGTTTGAAAGTATATCAGATTGAATTTGAGGGTGGTTTGGGATGAATATCAATGATTCCTTGCCAGTGATTTGCATGACAATTTTTCTCAGGTTAAGTAAGAAGCCCTGTTATATGAAAGTAACTTTAGCAAAACACTCATGCTATGTCCTACTTACTACCAGTGCTGCCTTGCCAAAAAAGGAAATGGTCATTTTCTTTAATCTCTTCCTAGAACAGTATGATTATTACTATTATTGACATGATTAGTAGTCTGATCTTTATTGTTCAACAATAATTCAGCAGCATTACCATAAATAGGTGGAGTATAGTCTGTTTAAACTCTGCCATCCATTTTGGTTTTAGAAAGGACAAGAGAATACCTTTTGTAGAAAATAACTAGCACTGTTCCTATGCATCAGAAAAAGAAAAGCCTTGGGAAGAGTGAAACAGGACAAAGACCAAAGCTGTTTATGCTTGCAGTTGCATACAGACTGGGTAAAGCCAGAATATTGCTGGCTTCCTCTGTCCAAAATGCTAAGCTTGGGTTGTGAAATGGCTGCTCTTTAAGCCAACCAAACTGAGTACCTAGAGTCTCACATTTCTGTTGTCTAGTGACAAGCACAAATTTGAGCCAAATCCTCCCTTTCCTAAGGTACTGGGGAAAAATAAAGTGAGATCTTGTCTGGCTAGAAGAGATAGCCAAGACATAGAGGGGTCTGATGGCTCCAGAATCAGTGAACTGGCAAAGAAAAGTTTATATAAAGTACATTTAGCTGGTGTGGAGCTATTTGGGAACTCTTACTGACTGATTTCTGAAATCTCCTGGCTCCTCCTGTTCCACTGTTGACCTTCCTGTCCCTCTTCCAGAATTCTACCCGCTGACTATTGAAAACACCTTCTTTAAAGCTCCATACCTTTCTGTAAAAGAAACCCTGTTCTATTCATCATGCAGAACAGTGCCATAAACACTTGGGAACTTATCCTCATGTTGGCTTAATTTGTTCATTTTGTTGCCTGAGGGAAGTGTCCTGAATCTGTGTGCGTGACAGCCTTCAGCAGCGTTCATATTTGCTTCTTATTTTGCTGGCTGTCCTCCCCGTCCCCAGATAAAGGCATTGGAAAATTAGTGACTGAATCAATATCTCATTGCTTTGCCCTGAGATAAAGGCAACTTTTTTTTTTGTGGAGTTCTGCCAACTGGCTGTCCCTGCTCTTGTCTGTCTTCAGAAAACAGAGCTGCATGCTTGGGATTGGGAGAGAGGAGGAGATGGGAGACAGTTTTGCCTTAGATGGATTCCAGTGACTTGAGCAGATAAAGGGCCACAGCTGCTTCACATTTAACTGGAAACAGCCAAACTGCAAGATCAGTCCAGGAAGCACCTGTGTCCATGATGACTGTTGTTGCTGGGTTCTCAGAATCAGCTCTGACCTTCTGCCATGTGCCAAGCCCTGACGTGCTGCACACCGTCCTCTTGGCCAGGAGAACATGCAGCAGCAGCGCTCGTTTTCATCAGGCTGCTCTCTCTGAGGATGGGATCACTGCTGCCTTCTTTCAGAATCAGGGCATTCTGGATGAATCGAAGAATTCAGCACAAGGTTTTATGTCTGAGAGTTTGAGAGTTTATGGTAAACTCTCAGAGCTCTGCTGGAGAAATTAATTACCCTCACTCCTTATGTTTGCTCTTCCGGTCCAACTTGAAGCAACATGTCTTTGCTGTTGTAACTTACTCCTGTCCTTCTGCCTGAAGCAAAGAGCTCCCTTCCTCCCTTCTCCTGTAGCATCCTACAGGTGTGACCCTGGCTCTGCTGCTCATTGTTTTCCCAGGGTGGAAGTCTCTGCTCCCCTAGGAATGCTCTCTCCCTCCCCATGGGGTGAAGCATGCTCCATCCACACAATGATGCAGCCATTTCACTCCATCAGCATCCCAAACCCTCTCAAGGTGATGGGTAGAATTGGGAAAAATGTTTGACATAACATTCCCCACAGTCCCAGTTTGGTAAACTCAGTTTAGAAGATCCCAGAAAATTACAGATGCCCTCAGAACTCTCAGGAATCTCCCTGTAGTTGCCAAGTTCCTTGGGATGCCTACACAGCTTCAGCTTCCTGATGCCTGCTAGTCAGAGTTGCTCCACTCTGCATAGCTGTTAATTTTTGGGATGTGTTAGGGAGAATGTTAAAGTTGTTGTGAAATAAGTAAAAGTTAATTTAGAAAATACACAAGTGGAAAAAAAATATTACAAGAGCTGTGACACGTTAATTGGAAACAACTGAAATAATTAAGGAAAAAAAAGAACTGAGAAAGGTAGATTCTGAATCCCATCTTTTCTAATACAGGGAAAAATGCACCTTTTTTTATGTGGGTGGAATAATCTCCCCATTGGGAGGCAGCAGTTCTTCTTAAACCTCTTGTAAATCTTTGGATCTTTTACTTGATCTGAGCCTGAGGATCATACTCCCATCACTAGCTCCCTTCCCTGAGAAGAAAAGTGAATCCATTTTTTAAAGGGGTTCTCTGACAGCATAATTTACACTAAGAGGTTCATAGGGATTAAATGGAGTTCATCTGCATGCATTGGCAAATTTATTGCCTCTTCTAACATTGGAGAATATGACTACTCAATGCTTAAAATACTTAGCCATGAAAATATGCACTTTACATTTTCACATTCCTGTGTGCCTTTAAAGAATCCTCCTTTGCAATTTAATTGTCTCTGTGTCCACCTTAGAGCCACAAAGCCTAAGCCAGCCAATGTAACTCTTAGGGCAAAAATGTGGAAGAAGGTCTCCAAAACGTGGTAGAGAAGAAAAGTCAACTTTCAAATTCTCAGCCACAGAAATTTAATTGTCCTTTGACTTCCTGAGCAACACATTACTTAGAGACTGTGTATCTGTGTGTTCTTTAAGCCACCTTTAGGCACTGATCACCTTCTGAGAGAATGGAATTTAGCAACTTGCTACCAAAAAAAATCTGGGAAAGAACAAGATAATTCATGGTATTGGAGTAAGAATACGGAACAGAACTTCTCAGGAATTTCATGCTTGACTAGTTCTCCCAGTGGGACATTCACTTTGCTGTATAATCAGATTTTATCCTTGGCAAAATTTCTGGTTTCTTTTGAAAAAATTGTTTCATATTCCATATAATTCTGTTCCTTGGGAATGGGCCCTCTGGGGAAACCTGGGCTTGCTTCCCTTTGCTCAAGGGCAGCTTGCTTGCTGAGCTGTCCTGAAGCCAGTGCTAAGGTTTCTAGGGTTTTTTGCTGATCTGCAGCCTATCAGTGTTAGGTGATCTGTATCTCATACTCCATAAACTCTCTAATAGTAAACTTGCAGAGCCTTGGAGACTTCAGAAGTTCAGAGCTAGTTCTTTCCTTATTTCCTAGCCAAATTTCAGAGTTCTTGTTTCCATAGGAGAAGCTGATTTTTCATCCTCTTTCTGCTTCCAGCCAACTCTAACGCAGATCTTTTCACCTCAGGTCATGAGTATGAGATGAAAATTTTGGTTTATAGTTATTAGAGATAAAGCTGATCCAACTTGCACTGAAGTTGTTGGCTTCCATCAGTGCCAGTAGCTTTTAGAGGTCATCGTTAATATGAGATGGTTGCTGATCCTCTCCCATCTTCAGTTGTGTGGAGCCATGAGGGAATTGGTGGAAAACTCAGTTATGTTCACACAGTTGTGCAGATGCTTCTATAGTCCAAGTAAAAAGACTGGCTTTTCCAGAGTAGTGCTCATGGGTATCTTTAGACAGCTGGCCCAGCTTGCTTGCAGGAGGTGTCTGGCTGGTTTTAGGTGGCTAATCAAGTTTCAGATGGCTAGTCATTTTGTGAGAGGTGTCACTAGGCTTTGGGAAGACTGCCCCATCCCCTCCCCAGGGCTGTATTGAAGCAGTGAGGTTGTGTGACTTTGTTTGTGCGTTCAGCCTGCTCTTGTCCTGTGGATTGATGGCCTCCACCCCGGGCGATATCAATCTGGGCTGAAGTGCAGCTGCACTTTGTAACAGCTCAAGGGGCACAAAGGTATCAAGTGGTACTGTGTGGTTGGAAAGATGTCGTTTATCTGAGGAAGTTTGTGGTCTGTTTGCTGTCACTCTGTCTTTGCAGTGCCGACTTCCCTTACCTTCACTATCACGTTGTCAGGCAAAGAGGCCTCACACATTCGGACAGAGAGCTTTTCCACATCCAGAGCTGACTTCTTCTCCTTCAGCAAGAGGTCTGTGGGTTGCACTGCAATTGATAGAGCTGCTTGATTCAGCATGAGAGTAGTAATTCAGCTTTCAGGGAGCTCTTTACCATGCACAAGTTCCTAAAAAAGGAGCAGGAAGAAAGGAAGTCAATGACTTTTCTCACTGACACTTTCACCTTAAGTTTCTTCGATAACAGTCCCTTTGAAAAAAACAGTCAAGGATACAGTGTTCTACAGAGAATTTTGCTGAGAATTAAGTTTCATTTTTCATGAGTGATCAGGTGTTCATAAGGACATTCTTTGGAGTTTAAATGAGGTTTGAAGCCCTCCAGAACACTATTATGTAACTGGTGGCATGACCAAATGACTCCCTGTGGGTGGATCTTTTTGTGGCAAGCTGTGAAATTTATTGAAACCTTTTTGAATTTCCCCCACAAATCGAAAGTCACTCTAATGTACTTGTGGGGCGTGATTTTGTGTCATTTCTTGCCCATTTTGGTGCAAAATAGTCTCACTTTTAACAGCTCATGGTATCTCAGCCAAGCAGGGTGAGTTCATGCTGGCCTTCACCCAGCTTTGGTCCCTAAACGACTGTGTGGGTGTCCCTTTAGGAGAATATGGTGAAGAGTCAGGCTGAGATCCATGTATATCAGCCCCTCCTCCTGGTTAGGTGCTAGTAGAAGGAGCAGAAATGCCAAAAAGAGTAAGTTCCTACAACAGTAAATTAAGGATGGTGAATTTATGAAGCACTTGTCACAGTAAATACCTTAGAAACCAGAATGCATTTTTGTGTCATGATCACTGAATCATTTTTATGAGAAGTCAAAGCAAATTCATATGCAATCTCCAAAGTTTGTAAAGAGTTTAATTCATCCAGGAAATCATGTGTTGGGAATACAGTACCCAGATCCAGATCAGATATACTTCAGAGAAGCATTTAGGTTTTAAAATCCTTCCGCAAGCTAAACTGATCTCCTGAATCTTTGGAGTTTCACCCTTCTCTGGACCTCATGCTCCATGCAAGTGAGCATCATGCCAATGTGTTTCCCATTTCCTGGGGATTAAACTGCTGTGTTTGATGACTCAGGACTTTGCAAGGAAGCAGCTCAGTCACTCATTCTGTCTGAAGTGGCCTCAGGTGCCTCAAAGGACATGTTTTCTCTTCCACAGTGATTCATGATTTCAGAGCAGAGGAGCAGCGCTCTCTTTTTTTCTTTTTTTTTCTTCCCACAAAGTTAATTAATAAAACAAATTTCTATTAGTGGGTGTTGAAAGATTTGGGGTTCCCACCTACACTCCCAAATGCTTTGCATTCCAGGAAGAATGAAAAATGGATCTGTGAACAGAAACAGGAGGGAGGGAAAATTGGTCAGATGCTGTAGATGGATGTAGGTACAGTGGCTGTCAAGTGCTAAGCTGGAAGACCTTCCTGAATAAAGACAGTTTCTAGCAATTGTGATTGCTAAAACCACAGCACCACAGTAATCCAGTTTTAAGATTCTATCGGTGCAAATTTAGAAAATTTGGGGCACGGGGAGTATCTGGCAGAAACTGAACTGGGCCTCCCCATTGAGCTCTTGCTTAGGCAGGCAGCTACACATAATGCAGTTGTTGTGCTTGTGAAAACTGGGTCTTCTGCCACTGTCAGAGGCTCTTGTTGGTCAGGAGAAGCACCTGGAGGATTCAACCCCTTGTGGCCACCGTGGACCTGGCTATGCCCATCTGTCTGCCTCATGTAACCCCACCATAGTACAGGATTTTTTACCAACATCAAGAATTAAGTGTAAATTTACACCCAGCATGTCCGTAACTTTTGTTACTTCAGCAAGAAAACATTTGGCCCAGGAACTAAACTAAATTTGGGATATTTCCCATTCCTTGTGCTATATGGGACATCAGAGCAGTTCACAATTCCATAGTGCCCTTTCTGCTGGTGGCAGCTTGCAAAGGAAGAGACCCAATTTGGTGCTCTCATTTGTGGGAGAGTGCACTGAAATCTTTCTCCATTGATTTCCAGTCAACTCAGGAGCAGTAACATTTTCCTGCTATCCTGTAGCACCTCAGCAGCAAAGTCATAGACAGGCTCCAAGTGCTTTATTACCCAGTGCCCTCTCTGGCAACTGGATTTGCATCTCCAGTCATATGACCCCAGCTTCGCATTTCCAAATTACTGTTGCAAAAATAAAGGCAGTCCCAGAAATTCCTCTGTCGGGACAGCACATCCCTGTTTATGTTTGAAGGGCCGACTCCAATCTGGAGACCCCGGTGATCAAAGTGCACGTTCAGAGATGAGCCTTGTGTTGTGTTGGAAGTGTGCACAGCACTTTGAAAGGAGGATAGCAGGAATAAATCAGGATGAAGGATGTGGGACTTTACCTACTTCACATGAAATCCCTGCTGGAAAGACATGGCCAATGTTCCAAAGTTTTCCTTGGAGAGTGCTTGGAAGTTGCACACCAACCTATTTGTGGAAAGCTGAACAGTTTCCCATTGTCCGTGATGTGAAACACTTCCCAGATAAACACTTTCCCCCTCCACTGAAGAAAAACGATAAAGCCTCGGCAGAGTTGCTGGTTTCTGTTGGCATTGAGCTGTGTTAAAGGCTATAGTTCATATCCATGCCAGAGTCATTAAGGAAAGATTCCTTTATTGAGTGAGACTGGGATAATCTTCACGGGTTTAATAACGTTGTGCGCCCACATCTTTGCGTCTCTGGGTTCATTATATCCCTGGAATGTAAATCCCAATCCACAGTGGATAAACAAGGCTCACATGGATCTCAAATACTTTTGTGGTATTGTCTCCTCCTGATTTCAGAAAGGGAAAGAAAACATTGCTAGAAATGAACTCGAGTTACTAGAAATAACTGGAAATAAACTGGAGTTGTTTGGCCTGGAGAACAGGAGGCTCAGCAGGGACCTTACTGCTTTCCGCAGCTGCCTGAAAGGGTGTTCCTTAGGTGGGAGTTGGTCTCTTATCCCAAATAACAAGCAGTAGGAGAACAAGAAAGGACCTCAAGTCATGCCAGGGAGGTTTAGGTTGGATATTAGGAAAAATTTCTTCACAATTGCCACTCATTGGAACAGACAACCCAGGGAAGCGGTGGTACCATCCCTGAAGGGATTTAAATGGTGTGTGCATGTGGCCCTTGAGGACATGGTTTAGTGGTGACAATTGCTGTGCTGGGTTAACAGTTGGTCTCAATGATCTTAAAGGTCTTTTCCAACCTAAACAATTTTGTGATTCTACAAAGAGAGCAGTAAATCTCTGCTGCTGTAGTGGGTTTAGGTTGTAACATTGCCTGCATTTGTGGCATTTAAAATAATTTTAAGGAATTATTCCTAACACCCACAGAGTCAAGACATCATATTCCATCACAAGGAAGATCCAGAAGTCCCTCCGTGAACTCTGGAGAGAAAAAGCCGATTTTTGAAATCAGCAGTGCTAAGAGCCAAGGCTGTGTAACACCAGGGTAATACTGGTGGTGGTTTGGTCCAGGTCAGTGGGTGGTTCTCCCTCTGCTTCTCTTGTCCTGGCTGGTGCAGGTCAGAAGGACCTCGTTGTGTCCTCACCTCTGACTCCAGTTTGGTTTTGCTGGGTGCCTCCATCCTTCCTCCATGGTGCCTCCTAGGCTGAAGACCTTTTCCCAGGAGCAAAGTGTGGTTCCACTTGTTGACCTACAGTCAGTGAATGCAGTAGATAAAGATTCACTTTTTGCCACCATTTTGTCAAAACAAACCTTGCTTGAGTTTGTAACAAAGGAATCATTTTTCTTCCCTAGAGGAATGGAGTTTCTTGCTAATGTTAAATGGTAATTTTGCACTTGTATCAAATTCATATGTAGATTAAGTTTTAGGTGGGAATTGCAGGTTCCACTGACATTTAGCAGGCACTGAGGTTTTAAATCGCTGAGGCAAATTTAGAAGCATTTCCCTTAAGGAGAAAGGACATAGACTTGAAAGAAAGCAGAGGTAACAAGGGTTTCATTTGTTTGTTTCACAAATACAGCCATGAATTTAGGGCAATTTCTATGTGTTCAAGCATTCATACTGATTGCAGTCATTGCTGAATAGTCAGCAATTCCCACTCATGTCAGAGGAAGACATCAAATGAAATCCACAGACAACCAGAAGTAGTTTAAATGAGGTGATGGAGCTGCCGACAGATTCTGTTTTCTTCTTCTTTCACTGCTGGGGTGCACTGTTCCATTTGTCTCCATCTTTACCTCTCCTGCCTTTCCAAGAGGTCCTGGTCAGTCTGTGAGCAATAGACCTGATGAGGTCTGGGAGTCCTGTAGGTTCCCTAATTGTTTGACTGTGGTGTATAGAAAAGGGCTGAACCTTTCCTCATAAAGCCTGACTCCATCATTCTTATTTTCACGTACATAAGGACATACTCTCTTTTTTGATCTGTGTACTGCTTGGGATAATTCAGTTCCGTGGCTGTCAGATGAATTCTTACTAGAAAAGGGAGGCAACAGAGGGACAGAGTAGCCTCCCCTTCTGTTGAGAATTAACAGGCTCGTGGGGCAGCCCCAAGCACTCAGTCTCACTGTAGAGAGCCAGATGAGTCGTCCTGCAGTTTTAATTAAAACATCTCGCGTGGGCATCATTTCAACAGCATTGACTTTCCTGCACTTTGGGCTGTATTACAGCACCACCTCATGAGAAGTCCTAGTTTGGTCACTCTCAGTGTTCATGTTTGTGCAGTGATAAGAAGCTAACGTGACTGCTGGAACCTGTGCCAGATGCCAGGCATAGTTCTGGTGAGTCTCTGACGTCTGTTACACTTGTTATTTTACATGTTTTTCCATAGCTGGGCAGTGCTACAAGTACTCAGCTGTGATACCCTCTCAGATAACTGGCACTTAGAGCATTTCAAGGCAAACAAACAAACAGATATGCACATATCATGTAGGTAAGTGAGCCCCTGGAGCTCCTGTGCAATGTCCAGCAGATTTAGGGAGGGAGGCTGCAGGGGCTGTCACCTTCGTACTGTCTGTCATTGTCTCACACCCTTTGCCTCTCAGCTTGCTGAGATGGAGATCTTTAATGAATGCATAATTTAATTCTGGGATTCTGAAGTTTACCAATAAAAATAGCAATCATGCATAATTTAATTGTGGGATTCTTAAGTGCACCAATAAAAATAATAATCACAGACATTTCAGTGAAGGAGAGATATTTTCTGGGGTCAGTGAAAGTTTTCCTGTTTTAAGGAAGGAAGACCTGGAGCCTTTTCTTTATAACTAGACAGTGAGATTTGCCTGAGTTCATTAAAGATCAGTCTCTCCTATAGCCTCAGATGCCTCTTGGATATTCAAGGTCTGATCCCATGAGTTTCAATTAGCAAACTCAAAAAGAGAATATAAAACCTTCTTTTCTTGCTTTAGGTTTCAGCAGCAATGTGCATGCTTTGTTAATGAAGAATTTTAGTCAAGGATGGTTTTGTCAGACAGAAATGAACATTTGATACAAGCAGTTTCATCAACATGACTTGACACAGAGAGGGAACCCTCTGTGACATGAAGTTAATACATAGAAGAGACATTGTGTGAAGTCCATTAGCATTAGAGTTGACAGCATTAGACATTGAAGCAAGTGGTGTTTGGAGGGAGAACTCCTCTGCCTTCATCACGTTTTGAGGGCTCTGTCCATTACTGTGCAGTGAAAATGCTCACAGCCAGGCTGAAGTGTTGCCTGAACAGGGATTCTGACAACTGTCTTGTTCTTTTCTTGGAAACACTCAGGCACTGTGATATGGGCAAGGCCAATGGGCTCTAACAATATTTTGGAGAAAGCCAGAGTGTCTCTGTGTTCCTTTTTTTAGCTCAGCAGCCATCAATGGATGAGCAGATCAGGTGTTTTGCCGTGTCGGCTACAGAGAAGAAAAGTGGATTTAGTGTCACAGAAACGTGGAGTCTCTTGCAGACATGGTCTTCTTGTGGCTCTTTGGTTCCACACTTATGCCTGCTGCTGGATTTAAGTGGTCTGTGTCTCTCTCCTCCTGGTGATAGCAGCTGCTTGGGAGCCCACGTTATCTGTGTCTTGCAATTGTAGGAGCCTCGACTGAACAAGGTACTTTAGGAACGCAGATCTGTGATCCACCCAGTACCTCACTTTGGCCAGGACTCAACTTCCAGAGCATCAGAGGGAAGTGCAGGAAACAGCACCAGGCAAACAGTGACTAATCTGCCCTTAATTCCAGTCTGAAGTCAGTGAAAATGTTGTAATCCCTCAAGCTAAGCATTGGGTGCCTTGCTCAGCTCTGTCTCTGTAGAGAGTTTTTATTTTTAAGATATGATAGAGAATATGGGCTTCTGCAGATATGTGTCCTCTCTGGAGGATCCAGCAAAGAAGGAAAACTAATTTCCAGTGGAGACAATCTGGGAGCAGAACTCAATTTGGATTGTAAATGAGCAAGATACAAACAGTTGTATATTAGCTGGAATTCTACTGCGGAATCAAACAAGCAGACAGTTTGGTTTGGGTTTTTTTTGTCAGTCAACTTCTTAAAATTCATTGCAAACTCAGGAGTCAAAATATTTTTATAAGCCAAGAAAACATTTTACTTGACTTTATGTAGCAAGCCTTTGGGTGCTGCGTGGGTATACAGAGCTGTAATTTGAATGTGAAGGCCTCTCTCATCTCTGTGAAGGAGAGTTCCAGGTGTCCCAGGACAGCTGCATATCTCTGTGTCCCGTGTTGGACCAGCATGCCTGAGCAGGAAAAAGCCCATCCAGACCTATGGGATAGGGATTCTATCCAAGGAGCTTTAGGTACCACTTCCATAAGGCAGCGAGGCATCAAAGGTGTCTGTATTGTGAATATTTTGCTTAAGCTGAACTACCCAGGCAGAAAAAGCTTAGCATTAAATTGGTGTGGTGGTAATAAATTGACTGTAGAGATTTAGGGAACGGAGCCTGAGGTGAGGCTTGTGTACCATGAACAAAGAAGGCTCATATTTGCTATTTATGTGGAAAATGGAAACAAGACTGGAGGGTCAATCCATCCTTCCTCTGAGGGCACAGCCCATCCTCTGGGGCTGGAGTGTGCAGCTCTCTGAGTTTTCATAAAAGATGCATAAACAAAGGATTATTCAGTTCAAGAACTGAACCAAAAAAACAAGAAGGGACAATAAGTTCAGAGCAAATTGAAATGGAATATTTTGAAGATGCTTTTGAAGGCAGGAATTGGGTTTTGTTGGGTTTTGTCATTTTTATATATTAGTTGGGTTTTTCTTTTTAATTGAGATCAATTTCTGAACAAAAAAGGGCACTTTGTAGCATGTAAGTCTTTGAAAACAGAAGACTAAAAAAAATTAGAAGCTTTGTTCAGAAAATGCTGAAGTGAAACATTTTGAGTTTTCTGAAAGAATTCACATGAAAATGTGGAAATGACACGTTACAAATGTTACAGCTGGCCCCTCTTTTTTCAGCAAATTCAGCCTTTTAAGTGCAGAAAGCTTGCATTTCTTCTCCTGGGCCTTAGACCAGCTCCACTTCTAATGAAACAGAATAGATAACAAAAGTTTTGCATGTTCCTCTTGCTTTATACTTTTTCAAAGTGGGAAGAAAATATTATGGTCCATGTGAATATCTTAACATCACAAACTTTTCATTTCGTGTATGCAAAGAGCTGTACATATACTGAGGACTAAATTAGCTTTGAAACTAAGGTTACAGTTCTTGAGCAACTGATTCTTCCCAGAAAAATAGTGTGACATGGATTCAGAGCACGGAGATACCATCCAAGTTTGGGGTGGACTGTAATCTAATTTAACTACTTAACCTAATTTAAGTGCTCATGAGATATAGTTGACTATGGTGCAAAAAAAATGAAAAAACAACTTTGTTTCCAAATTCTGTTAAAAAATTTAACTTTAGTGTATCGGCCTGAGGCAACTACATCCTAAATAATATAACCTCATTATAATTAAGCTGATCAGGTGAGTGAATAATCAGGGATTTCACAGGGGTAATCAGGGACTTCTCTTTTGCTGTCTCTTGAGCCCAAATTCATACTGAGTAATTTACAGCACTTAGCCTGAAGCAGCTCAGATAGAATTTAAGTATGGGGAGACTCTAACTCTCTGATCTCTGCTTTGCTCTTACTCTCTTTCGCAATAAAATATATTTATGTTTTTCATCTTGGAGGACGTTGTACCCATGGTGTCACCTGGCTATGTGAGTCTGTGCTCTCAATCCACATTTCCCATCACTGGAAGGAGGCCCTATAAGCTGTGCTGGGGTGGGTTAGGATTTCTGCCTGCTTTTCTCTTCTTTTGTTTGCTTCTCTCCCAAGAGCTTTGAAAGTCTGAGCTTCATCCTAGCATGGAAGAAGGGAAAAAAAAGCAAAACCCCTTGTGGAACAGGACATTGTGGTGCCCATCTTGTGGGTGTGCATGACTGTCTCAGAGAGATGCGTAAGGAAGGCAAAGCCAGGAGCAGATGTCTCCGTGGCCTGTGGCGAGGGGAGTGAGGGACTGACGAATTCCCGCCTTCACAAAGACACCCCCACTGGAATTTATGAGAATCCATCCACAATAAAACACTTTGAACTCGCTGCCTGGCCCTCAGCCGGCCGCATCCCAGGAACATGAGGATGGCATGAGGGTGAAGCTGCCACATCGCACATTCCTGGCTATCACCGCAGCTTCTCCCTCGTTGAAACAAAATCTCCCCTTGTCTGACAGTTCTGAGAACTGAAGCGAGAAAACCTCAGTGATGTTACTGTGTTTGGACTGCAAAGCACGGCAGCCTTCTGAGCAAAACTTTTCCATTGCTCGTGCTGCAAAGTCAGGATGCAAATAACAAATTGGCAGGCTGGGATTTCGGAAGATTCTGCGCATATCTGAGGGAACCGAGATGTTACCGCAAGATTGCTGGAAGGAAATGAGATTGATGATTTTGTTGTCTGGAAGATGTGTATCATCAGCAAAGGCATACAGCAAGAAAAGTCCCTCCCTGGCCCTGTGGAAGCCCATGGGGAGGCTCGATGGGACTCAGTCCAAACGTTGCTGGTGTTACTCTGGCAGGTCAGGGGTAGAGTCAGGGCTCTGCCCTGCCTGACCTGTGCAGTTTTAAGCCTGGGAATTATGAAAATAATGTATGGCAGGACATCATGGTGTTAATGCCATTTTCCTGACCAGATCCACTCAATAGCCCTAACAAATCCCAGCGATGAGTCGATTTTCAGTGGTCAGTGCCAGCACAGAGTGACACTGCAGACCACAAGGCATGGAGAGAAATGCTGAGACAGCCTAATGGAGCATCCAGCTCAGTCCAAACAACTTAAACGTTTTGTTTTGTTCTTTTAATTCTTGAAAAGAATTAGAAAAGGATGGCAAATGTCACCAGAAGTGAAAGAAAACCACAGAGGTCTTTGTCTGTGGATTAAGCGTTTTCAAGAGCTAGCAAGAATAAATGTTTTCCTGTTTTCACTGTTTTCTGTACCTTAGGACCAAGTCACACAGGATATTTATTGAGACTCCAAAGTTTTCTTATTTGGACTTGGTTGTTTTAGAGAAATTGTTTTGCAGGACTGCACATCCCAGGGAAGTAAATTAGGGTCAGAGATGAGAAAAACCCACCTAAGGGCCTGAAATAATTTTCATTTCTCCAAGACCACCCTGTGTGGGAATGATACATTTTAAAATGGGTGGAACCTCTAAGCCTGGAATTGTATCAAGTTATTCATGAAAAATCTCTGAGATCTTTGTGTGGACCAAGATATTTGGGTGGTACTTTCTCACTCTTTCTTCAGAAAAGGCACTGTGGCCTCACAAACTGAAAACTAGCCTTGCTTTTTCCCTGACTTTAAAAATAACTGTGTATCTTGAAAAGCTGTCTCAGCAGTAGTGAAGGAATGGAAAAAAAAGTCCATTATATCCCCATGGTTTCATACAGTGCAGCTGTGCTAACAGAGTGCACAGAGACTGAGACCAGGGGAAAGGCACGAAATAGTCCATGAAATGAGCAGTTGAATTTACCAGTAAAGCTTCACATAATGCAGAGATCCATTGCCCAGGTATACGATTGTAGATATGAAGGTTTTGCCTTCATATTTTAGGGGAAAAAAAATCCAGAATATTTGTATTAATAAAATTTTTTACTGAAATCAGTGGGGAAATTATCATCTTACAGGAAATCTTTCTTACATTAAATTAAGACTCTTTAAATATTCTTGCAATATATTTGGATGAAATATCCATATTCTGTTTTGATTTTCTTTCTGGTGGAATGTCTGTAGGATGACAGTCATATTTGAAAAGAACCAGGCTGATAATGAATTAATTGTATTTTTATAATATTTTTGGTTTTTTATTGTAATTATTGGTTTTAGTATAATTATTGTAAATTATTTATTAAATCAGTTTTAAAGTAACTTTATTTTTTTTAGAGGCACAAGCATACATCAACATACAGCTTCCAAAAGCCCCTCTTAGGTCTTGGTGCAATTATTAGCAGTTACTAATAATTAAAAAAATATTAGTGGGGGCATCATGGAACAAATATCAGCCAAATGTAATTTGCAGTTGCCACAGTGGATCTATTCCCCCTGACTCGATTCTAGCATGCTGGTGGTTAGTTTATAACCCTCTTTAGGTTACAGCATTTTAATGTTTCTCCAGTGTTTATTTATTCTCTTCCCAAAGAATGTTCTGAAATATCAAGTTTACAACCTGTGGCTCATGTGATGGTAGTGGAAACAATTAAGCCAGAAACTTTCAAAGCCACCACTGGGATTTTGGTGCCCAAAGTCATTAATTTTAATAAGAAGGGAGCTGCCAGTCGTCTTAAGTGGTTTGTAAAATCTCAACCCATAAAAACACCTCTCTACTGGTCCCAGTTTACGGGGAGCTCAGGGCAAGGTAAACATGTGTAAGAAAATAGTAGGTGTTAAAAGGTGGAGAGTACGTGTTCAGGTATCCCTAAGACCACTCAAGGAATCAAAGGGCAGCCCCAGCCCTGAGCTGGGGCGTGGGGGGCTGCTCCTGCCTGCGGCATCTCAGGGAGCTGCTGCCTGATCAGAGCTCGAGGCACGGAGGAGGAAGTCAGTGGAAACAGAAATCTTGGCTACAGCTCAGGTCCAGTGGCTCTCTGCCACCCACTGGTCTCTGCTGCCATCTCAGGACCCACATGGTGTCTCTAGGTGCTTGGTCCAGGTCCTTCCTGCCTGCCTAAACTCTCCTGTCTCTCACTGTGTTACCCTCCAAGCTGCTAAATGGCTGCATTTGGATGTTGGTGCTTTGCTGAGCCATCATTGGTTGGATAAAAATTAAGAACTCTCCACTGTGGCCTGAGAGATCCCCCCCAGTGCAAACCTGTGGGCACCTCTTCATTTACTGAGCCTGGAGATGGCTTTGCTTCAGCCATGAGCCTGTGCCATGGCCAAGGAATTCTTACAGGCTTTGGAGAGCACCAAGAATGCTCAAAGGAAATTGCTGCACTGGGGAAAATTCACCCTCAACATGAAACATGAAAGTAAGTCTTAATGGGGAAAAAAAATCAAAACTGCAGATGTATCTGTGATATAAAATAGAGCATGGAGTGATTAATAAAACCAACCATGAAGAATTTTAGAATTAGTTTTAGAAAACTTTCTTTTTTTCCTCTATCTGTTGTATGATCTCTGAAGAACTTCATGAATGTTGGCTACAAGTGACAAAGTTACTGCAGTATTTGTCAGTGAGTCTCATAGTAACAATAATTAATTCTCAGTAAGTATTGGAAGGACTTTTAGATGAAACACAATGCAGTGGAAATAGAGGTGACCATCAAAACTGATATTGTAACAGACTTCAAGAAAGTCAAAAAGAAAAAAAGCTTCCATTAGTAGTAGATGTGACTTTTTTGGAAGAGAACAAAATGTTCCATAAATGAAACATGTGGTTTCACTTGCGGCACATTTTGTACATTGTCACCAATGAAGTTTAGGATTTTTTATTACTTTTTCATTAAAATGTCTTACTGGTTTCACTCAGGAGGCAAAATTTTTCACGTGGCTTTAATTGTTTCTGTCATAAAAGTCATAGCATCCATGTAATAGAAATAGTTTTGCAGACCACAGCTTCATATTGCCTATTAATTCTCTCTCATTTTCTGTACATACAACTCATTGGCCCATCCCAGGGACAGGAAAATTTCTTACAATTAAGACTCAATATGAACTTCTACTGAAATTAGGGGGGAAAAATAACTTTATGTCAGTCCTGGTTTATTAGATTTTTGTTTCAGCTATCTTAGCTCACAATAAGTTCACATGGCTGCATACCAGAGGAGAGAGTTTATATTGACTTTCTTCTAAAAACAGTGAAACTCTAGAAGATTAAAGTAAAACGTCTTATTCTGCATCATTCCAGTTGTGTACAAGAGGTGATAATACTTCAGGTTTGAAGGGCTCTGGCAGAATTGTTTCAAGGAGGAACAGGTCATTTACCCCCTTTTTCTTTGTTACCTGCTGGAGTTCATGTCTCACATATCCCACCCCAGCTGCCAAACTTCCACATGCTTTTCTATGCTTCTGTCATCAGCCTAGGCTTCCTTGTCCCCAGTCCTGACTGGATGAGGAGACATCATTCTTGTTGCAGTTAAAACAATGGCTTGTTTACTACAGATGATATCCAAAGCTGGGGAAAAAAAAAAAAAAAAAAAGAGAGATAATGAGATCATTAACTTGTGTTATCTTGTTAATTTAAGATCAGCTTCTCTTCAGGCATCTGTTTTCCTCAGAGTCAGCCATGGCCAAGGAGAGAGTTTTGTCTTTGGACCTTCAACCCAGTAGGGGAGGCAAAGTTGACCCCTGCCACAGACTGGAAGGCCTCTAAGAAGTTATTAAACTGCCAGAAAACAGCAAGAGAGTATCTGGTGCCTTTTCCCCCCTTTTCAGTTAAGCGTTTACTTGAAAGCTTCCTAGGAAATTCCAGTGCTGTCTTTACTTGCTGCTCCAGAGCAAAAGCTTTGTGCACCTTTTCAGCACTCAGAGGCACTTGCCAAGCAGTGCAGTCTTCTGCTTTCACCTTTGTTTTGGCACCCTTCCTCCTTTACTCATATTTAAACTCTGTGTTTTGCAGTTCAAGGACGACAAAGACAAGCTCAGCCTTGGAGGGACCCTTGGTGACAGCCCTGCCCCCTGTCCAGCTTCCTGAGCAGGTCCCACTGGCGTCTCCTTCCCTGAAGCCACAGCAGATGGACGAAGAAGACAGCCTGTCTCCTCACCTCTTGTTGCCTGACAGCATCAGCCAGCTGGAGGAGTTTGGCAGGCAGAAGAAATGGCACAAGAAGCAGCACAAACAACATCGCCAGAGGCAGTTCAATGACCTCTGGGTTCGGATAGAAGACAGGTGAGTCATGAGTGAGCTCCCTGTCCTCTGGCTGCTGGCTCCTAACTCCGTGCTCTCTGCAGGTCCCAGCTCTTGTTGATCAGACCGTAGGGAGGGTTGCACAAAGGCTAACTGGGAGACACAGGGAGTGAGATGATGTTTTTGCAGCCTAACGAAGAGCCAGGAGGAAAATAGGCATGCTCATAGGCATGTTTGATCAAAAAGTAAAAAGGAAAAAAAAGTTAATGCTTAAAATATTTTAAATACATAGAAACAAAGGCTTGACAGAGGAAAAAATAGGAAAAGAACAACAATAGAAAATACTCTGTGCTTGTCCTTTCTCTTCCAATAATTCTTTTCCTATCTGTACCAGCAGTTTTCAGCCCAAAGGCTTGCCCGTTTTGCAACCATCCAGAATATTCCTGAGAGTTTTTAAGATTCTGACAAATCTGACTTTCAGACTTAATAACTGTGTTGTGGGGCTGAAATGTTTTAACATCTCAGCCTGCACTGAAAATAGCAAAGTGAAGCAAACTGAAGTACTTAACTAAATCCCCTATGTGAAGAGAATGGAGGTAGGCACTTTTCCATGGCTATTCCAATTTTGGTCTGAGGTTAAAAACTCCCCTTCAGTGTTTGAATAAGAGCCTTCATGTTTGACCAGGGCTTCTCAATGTGTGCTTTTAGGATTCCTGGGCAATTTAGTGCCTTCATCCAGGCCAGGTCATGGGCAGATAAACAGCCACAGTATTTATTGATCTTCTAACAAGTAAAAGGAACAGAGTAATATGTTGGGAACTGGCTGCTGCACAAATAATCATTGTCTTTGAGCATTACGTATTCCCATTTTCATAGCACCTAAATTCCTTGCAAGTCTCTCAGAGATTTCTCCCTTTGCTAAGGAAAAAAGCTTCACATATTTGTGTTTTCAGATTGTTATTATTATTACTATTATTTTTATTCATTCTTTTTAATGGAGCAGTTACCTCATTTTTTGTAGTTTATTGTTTTCTCAGGGTGAATGATGTAAGGGTTGCTATTAAGGTGGTGCATATTAATCTTAATGTAATAAGGCTGTTTCTGAGGTCAGTGCCAGCCTTGTAAGAAGGATTCATGTATTTTCTTTTCAAAGTGTGTTCATTGGTTGGATCCCCTCCACAGAGGATGTTTAAGCATTAACTAAGTGGCATTTAGTTCACCATAGCTGATTACCTCAAATACAAGGGACTTTTCTGTCCTTCTGCTTGGGGGCTGCTGACTGGTGGTGTCCCATGATGTCCCAGCATTTCACAAGGGTCTGTGGTCCAGTTCCTCATGTGTTGTACAAGTGAGGTGTTTAAATAGATGGGAGCCTGGCACTTGGGCACAATCCTCCTACCCCTGTCCTATCTGTCCAGAAAGAATTTTGGATATTGGCAGTGGAAATGTGCAGTTGGGAGCTTAAAGCGGTGCTTATGGATTTTTGTGCCTTTTGCTAGTTTTATTAATTGTTCCTAGGAAAGGTATTTAAGAGGTAGTTCTGAAGGCTAGAGTTAAATTATTTGCTCTGTGCTCCTGTAAGATTTCATCTGAATCAAAGCCTTTTATCCCTCTATTTCCATTTCATAAGGGTGGAGATTGGGATGAGGAAACACAAGTTTCCGCTCCCACCACGTTGGTGATGAACCAGACACTGTGTGTTGCCTGCCTTGCTGAAAGATCCCAGGGAGATATTAGTGGGAGATCACAGGCCTAGAAATGAGGAAAGGCTGGAAGAAGGGAAGCGTGCCTTAGTGCTTTCAGATGGTTTTAGTGTTTCTACAGTTCTGGAGTAACTTCTGGGGTTTTCCTGGAAACAAAGCAAAACAAAAACTACAAAACACAAAAAATACAAGTTCACTAAATCAGAGACTCACAACCAGCTCTGGTTTCCCCATAAATTGGATGGGGTCTCAACTTTCATAAACCAGCTGCTGCATATTGTGCTTTTGGCAGTTGGGTTTCATCAGCATTAATTGCAAGCTGGACCCTGCACAAAGCAATAAACAGTGAGTTCTCTCTAACTGGTTCCTTTCTGATTGGCAAGAAAAGAGCAGAAATGTGTGTCTGTGACCAGACCTTGTATGGTGATAATTTTTGGGAGGAAACAAGCAGGGTGGCAGATTATACCAGCAATAGTGTTACCTGTGCAGGAGAGAAACATGAGGACTTCTTTGAATTGCCTCAGTATTGTTTCAGCAGTGAGACTTAGCACTCATTTTTGAATTGGTGTACTGGGGAGTTCTCGCTCTGGCCTGTCCCAAAAATCCATTGAGCATTTGCATACACTTCAGTTGGGGTTCCCCAAGTTCTGTATGACTGAGATTTCTGCATTTAGTATTAACCTGAGCTATGGCCCCATCTTTCCAAATGGTTGTTCTTCCAGTTCCCTAACTCACCAGTTGTCACCTGAAACTTGAATTGCTCACCTTTGAGACAAAGTAGAGGGATTTGGGTCTTTGTTATGGCTTTTGGGGGAAAGCTGCATAAAGCTCATTGTTTCCATGCGAGGTCCCCAGAATTCAGCTGTTGAACTGCCTTTCAACCTGAAAAGTCAAAGAGAAATATACAGGTGGAGGACAAATCCAGGCGAATTTAAACCAGGTTATTGATTCCTGTATGAACCTCATTGAACTGTGAAATGACTGTGGTTCATACAGCTCTTTTCCAAAGCTTTATTGACCATGGATTAGAGGACTTTATGAGCCATGAATTGCAGGGCTTTTATGGACTACGTATTTCTAGGCAATCTCATACACTTCCATGGAAATCTTAGGGTGTTTTCTTAAGCTACCAACACAGAAACAAAGGAAATGAACACAGGAGAACAATCTTAAAGGAACATCAAAGGTCTGACTCCAACCTATAAAAGCCAGGAAATCCATAATTAATGGTTCCACTAAGACTTCAGCTCTCACAGTCACTCGGGTCTGATCCAAGGTTATGGCTACAATCTGAAATGGCCTCGTGAAAAATGAGTCATCATTTGATGCCACACATCATTATTAGTATTTACTTTCAGTTCTACCTTGGAGATTGTCCTTTTCTTTTTGTTCTGTGCTAACAGCCGAGGCATTTGAGTTGGCACCCCTGGGTGGACAGTGTTTAGATTTGTGTGTTGGAGGGTTAGCACTGCTGTGGAGGATGAGGAAGCTTCTGCTCTGTCTCCTCCCTGTCTTTGACAGAGCTAAGATTTGCTGATCTCCTGGGCAATCGGCTGCACTGAAGGCTATTAAAAAATAAAAAATGCTGATGAAATGTGTGGTTTCCTCTCCCTTCTGCCTCCTTCCCCCAAAATCTAAACAAACTGAAAAAGCCTTGCCTGACTGCCGTTTCTGTTTGAAAGAGCTTGTCAAGAATCAAAATTAAACGAAGATTTCAAGTAGCAAGATTTTTTTTTCTTCAACTACTTGATTTTGCAGAAATGTGCAGATCTGAAGTCTGTCCTTGGGAGAAATTTGAACTTAGACAAATCTCAAACCCTGGCTATGTCCCGTAGCCAAAATCCAGCTGGGGCAGCAGGGTGGGGAGGCAAAACCCTCAGGCTGCAAGGCTGCAGTTTGGCATACAGAGTATCATTGTTCCTGTTGACACTGTGTTAGCTAGGCTTCCCCATGTAATATAAATAATTAATTACAGATAATTCACTGGCTTTTCATGATGAGATGCTCAGTTAATTGAAAGAATAGAGAAATGCGTGTGAGGTTTCAGAGTGGTCAGTGAAGGGCAGGTCAGGATTGTACCTTTGTTGTAAGCAGGCAAATGGTTCAAGGCTCCCAACAAAACCAGCCCAGGAGAACAGAGAACCTCTCCCAGCTGCTGGGGGCAGTTGTCCTGGGACCTAAGGCAAGGAGGGAGGAAAGCTCCAGGCAAAAAGGAGGGAGGGGAGTTAATAACTGGGAGGGTGTTGCAGGAGGGGTGAGGTTTGGAAGGAGCAATGGCAGCTGGGGGATGTGAAAGGGAGAAGTACAGTGGTGGGGAAGAAAAAAGTAGAAAGGACGTAATGGGCAAGTTGATTCCTGCTGCCAAGGAAGAGATCTGGGTGAAGGTGGTGTTTGGAAAGAGGCTAAGGACACACAAACTTCAACAGCAAAGAAATTAAAGGGAAAGAATTGTTCTCAGAAGAGAAAAAAAAGACATTCTTGTCCCAGATGTAAGCTCAGCCCTGCAAAAGCTGCCATTAGTGGGAATGAAATGGATTCTCCCTGTAAGTAGAAATGGCAGCTCTCTGATAGCCTGTTGCAGACTATTCAACCCCAGATGAATGCAATAACATCCCAAATATCAATTCATTTTGGAAGAAGCAGTTGTTTTAGGGGGAAAAAAATGTATACCCATGATGGATGAAGGGAGACAATATGTAATAAACTACACTGAGTTTGCCTGTACAGAGTGAACCTTATCAGTTTGGATGGAATTTAAGCACTTAGCCTGTTATCCTTTCTTTCAAGACAATGCAGTGATGGAAAGCAGAACTCTGTCAACTCAGACAAACTTTTAATTCCACTTAACTGCATCTGAAAGGTAAATTTCAGTAAATTAATCCAAATTGCTTCCTTTTCACAACACATGGTGCTGAAATACAGTACTTAACTTCATTAGAGGAAAGACTGCTTTTATTTAGAGGAGACCTAGACACCTTTGAAGTCTAACAGGTAAATTGTGGTCAGATGATTTCCCTCCATATGGTAGCTTTGAGCTTGAAATTTCCATCACTGGGGCCTTGTTTGTTTAAATTACCCTGTCTGCCTCCCTGCTCAGGACACTGCTTGGGCAGAGCCTCCTGATGCTCGTGGGGAGGGGGTCACTGCCTCCTCCAGCCTGAGCAGCCAAGGAAGCAGTGTCACCTTGGCATTTATTTGCCCTGTGTTCAACCAGGCATGAGTACACAGCTTCAGGGCTTCTCTGTCTTGTTCTGAACCTGTCTCCCTGTGGGATTGCTCCAGCAGCCAGGAGCAGTGGGAGTGTGGGGTTTGGGAGCCCCACCTTCCCTCTCTTGTCCCACCTCATTGCTGACTGAGGCTTCACTGGGTTGTGTGGCCCCTTGGCTTTCCTCCAGCACTTCTCTCTGCCATTTCCTTCCCTGTTCTCCCGACAGGATTTCCTTCTGGGGAATCTTTCCTGGTCACAGTCCCTATCACTGAGTGTCCCCAGGCTCCAGGGCATGGCATAATCAAAACACCTCCTGGACAAATGCTCTCTCCTGGTTCCTTTGTGGAGGGTGAACCTTTATATCTTGAACTGGCCTAAATTCTGCTCTTAAGTTGCCCAATTTTTTTGAGCCCTGGTGGATATACAGTGTCCAGAAGAAGACATTTTGGGCAGTTCAGCAGTGCATCAGTTGGTCCTTCTTTCTCCCAGCACTGCCTGCCTCTCTCAAACATGCCATCTTGCTTCTGTGAAGGCATCCTCAGCTCCTCCTGAGCAGAGAGCCAAGTGGAGGGAATACTGCATGTTCCCCTCCTTAGTTTTTTCCTGTTTCCACTTGATCCCCCTTTAAGGTGAGCAGATGGCTCAATGCCTCCTTTAAGCAAGCACTGGCTCTGGCAGTTCTGTCATCATGCCCTTTGCACAGCCCCAGCCACACGATCCCTGCAGTGAAAGTAAAATAGGAGCACGGTGTAACTCAGTGCAGTAAAAACAAGAGGTAAATCTCCTGACTGTAACAAATGATATGGTGATGACATATCCTCCCTCCCAAGATGGTTTTTATTGAGGCTTCTTGGATTATCAGGTTGGTCAGAGTGCACAGAATATATTAATTAAAGCTGTGGAACCTGGCCCCAGCACACAGCTCTCCAATGCATCTCAGTAACGACAGGAAGCCCTGACATTCATGTCCAAACCTGTAGCATCTCTGTGCTAATAGACCTTCCCTGTCAGCTGGCCGTGACTGATAACTTCTTTCCCCTTGTAAAGTCAAAGAGTTAATTTGTTATCCTCCAGATGGGGCTGCAAAGATGTGCAGCCTCACTTTTACCTGCTGAACACATGAAAAGATCCGTGTGTTTTACTTTGTTCTGTTGTTCTTAATAACGTGCTGCCACTGTGGGATGAAACACACACAGATAAAATTAGAGAAAAGCAAGCAAAAGCCTTGCATGTTTATTTTCACTATTGCTTAGGTGTCTCAGCACCAGTATGACCAATTCATCTGAAGCAGTATGCACACGCTGTTTTAATGAAAGCTATAAATACCTGAAAGTAAAACAATTAACACAGAAGTCTTTTGGAAAAGTAATTTGTGTATAGAGTTCAGTTTTCTTTCATTAAACTAAATTCTCTATTGGTAATGCGTTGGGTATTTTATTTTAGTGAAATTCAAATCCATCATGAATATTAAATCCATATTTCTGAAGGCGAACGAGTAACAAAATTGGAGCACACGAGTTAGGATTTTTGAATAGTGAGGTATTTTTCAGCACTGGATATCCAAGAGCACTTTCTGCTCTTTCCTCCTCAACGCTGATTAAGATTGAAAATACAATGCAAGATGTTTTATGGAGCCTATTCTTTTGCTTTCTTGTTTTCTACTTTTCATTTGAGATGTGTTAAGTAAAGGTAGTCTGTAAGATCTATTTATATCTGTCCCAGCTTGATGTATTTCTGACTGGGTCTGGACACAGCCCTACAACTGCTAACATTGTTAAGCTGCCTAAGATCTGTGTGATGCAGCACAAACAAAATGTTTTCTTAGGATTCAGTTTCAAGAAGCAGCAACAGCTGAGTTTACACGATCTCCTCCTCTGTGATCCCCACTTTTTGTGCTGTTTCTCAGTCAGTGCAGCCTCATTTCCTCATCCACTGCCAGGACTTCTACAACCTGTTAATTTTTCAGTTCCATCTTTCTCCATTTCCTGCTAAAATATTCTCTTTCTCCAGTGCTCTTTCTACCTGCCTATTTAAGCTCTGGCTGCACATGCTTGTATGGGCTCTGGAGAAATGATTAGGAAGGGACCCCTCCTGCATCTTCATCTGCTGCACTCACCTCCACCTCTCTGAGCTCACTTTGCAGGAGCCTGTGATCACACAGACACTGCACTTTGCACTGCAGTCCCTCCATGCCACTTAAAGTGGGGTATTTTGGAGCCTGCAGCCTTCAGCAGGATCTCTTTGAGAAGGGGACATGTCTGGCTTGTATCTCCTATATCCTTGTCACCTGGCATTAATGCAGACTGCAGTCAGTGGGAGGCAGAGCTAGGCATCCTTCTCCTTCATTTTTTGACCAGGACTTGCATCTTCTCCATGTTTGCCCATCATCTTTGCTTTTCCCACCATTTTCATACAGATGTGTGTGTGTCCAGCTGTGCTGCAGGCTGGACAGACAGCATGGAATCCATTTTTTGCTAAATGCATGGATATCATAAAGCAGTCCAGGCTCTTTCTGTGATGCTTTTCTTTCTCTTGACAACTTGGCAGCCTTGTGGGCAGCCTCTGTGGCAGTGGCCACTGCCAAGAGCGTTGGGGTGAAATGTGGTCTAGACACCTACAATAACAAGTCATTAGCAAAACCTTTATGCTCCTGCATTGGATCAGTTTTATATTTCTCAGGCATCAGAAATGCACCTATTTGGTACTAAGGTGAAGAAAAGGTGCCTGTGGTTACAGATGAAGGATCACATTTCTTTTACCTGTGGTCTGTTGTAATGTTATTATTGAGCTACCATGGTCAAATAGGTTAGACTTTGTTTAGAGATTCCCATCCACAACTACTCAGTCATGAAAGCAAGGCTTCAGAATTAGATTGACAGTACAAAGTGTCTCCTGTAGAGCGAGGCAGAAAAGGAGGGCGCTTATTTCACCGAAAGAGTTAACACTAAGTGAGTTTGACTGTCTTCTGTGTCAATGCAAGGCTTTTTCCCCAGCTATTTTTAGCCTGCTCCAGCACTGTGTGTCCCGCTGAGGTCTGGTAAGCAAGAGCTTTGCTGTGAGGTTTGCAAACACTTGTATTTCTGTGTTGTGAGAACAGAGCATTTGTGTGTTGTTGGGGTGTGTGTTCCTGGAAGGAAGGGCAGCCCATGCATGTGATCCATGCACGCTTTTGTTGTTGCCTGTGAATAACCATGTACAGCAAACAGGCTCTGGGAGAAAGCTTGTTAGCAGATGTCGTCATGGCCCTTCCAATTTGTAAATATGAGCCTTGACATTTATATTTTCCATGTCCAGGGCTTTCACTAGCCAGATGTTCTGAGCATTGTCTTCTTGGAGTCTTTAGCAATGACTCCTCATGGCACATTATCAATTGTGCACACACACACACACAAATAAAAGTTATCTGGCTCTTATCAAACAGATAAGATGGGAAAATGCACTCAGTACCCTCAGGTAATTCCTCTAAACCTGGGCTGCATTTTAACATAGCTCTACAAAACTCTTTATGTTCACTCAGCTGAAAAATAAGTTGTCTGGCTTAACAGGCAGAGAAAATTCAATACCCAGTAGCACATTTACCCTGCAGTTTAGGGTGGGTGAGGAGTGTGGTTTGTGTTAACTCAAGGCTGACTGCAGTTGCAGACACTAAAAAGTGCTGAATGGGCTCATGCCCAGGCTGAGTTGGATTCCTCAAACACATGAATGGGTAGTAAAGCACCTGCACTCCCTGTATTGCAGTTCTGGATACAGAGGTTTTTCCTTTGGAAAGGAAAAAAAATGCCAGAATAAACCTGCTCAAATGCCACAATCCAAAGCTGGAATTTTTTATTTGAGTGTCTTACATATCTAGTAGTATCTAAGCCCTGAAAATTGCAAATCTGCTCTTAGCAAAGTTATATAAAATCCATAAAGTACAAAAAAATTTAATCTTCCTGTAAGTTACCGTAAAGAAAGAGAAATGTCTTTAAAATTCAGTGGAAGTCCAATCACACAACACTGTCAGTGCTAGTCCAGAGGAAAAGGGATATGGGATTTTTTTCTGATTCTGCTATCCCCTTCTGACTAGTGAGTTTCATGCCCTGGAAAATGAAGTGAGGAAAAGCATGACAGGGAGTAAGGCCACATTACTGTTGTGGTGGGCAGCTGCTTGACAGGGGGGGTTAACCACAGATATATTGTGGTATCTAATAAGACAGATCCATTGTGGAGTGAATCAGGAGGAAATTGGCTTCCCTTACACTCCCAGGAGCATGGGGTGTGCTGTGGGCTGGAAACCCTGCAGGATCCTAAAGGGCAGCTTTGGTCTAAGTCCAGTTACTCACTGGGATGAAGGAGAAGTAGGATTTATTTGAATTCATATGGTTTTAATGCTGTAAAAGCCGGGTTCCTGCAATTATGAAAATGCCAGGCCAAATTCAGATTTCACTCAGATCTCCTCTTCACAATTCCTGAATGACTTAGCTGAACAAAGTGAGCTTTATACCTGGGGCCCGAGCCCAGGCTGAGGGAGCCAGGCTTAGTGCCTGGGAGCTGCTGGGTGCCAGAGGTTCCTCATGTGGTAGAACCACGGAGAGACGTGCTGCAAACCACGCTCTCAGAAGCTCAGGTCTGCAGAGACACTTCAGGGTCTGGGCTATGACACCTGGCAGGGAAGGGTTTTGCAGTCCTTCCAGCCCTGCAGGCCAGCAAGAAGCTTTTTATGAGCCACTGATGGCATCTGCAGGCTTTCAGAGGGTTTGGAAGTGCGTGAGGAGAAGGGCTTTGTGCTGTGACTGCTGTCACTGTATTTGCTTTGCCAGCAGCAGGAGGAACCCAAACCTTGTGCCTGGTAGATGTGCTCTGTGAACCTTTTTTTTTATTTTATACATGAGTCTTTTTTCTTTTTTGCAAGAAAAAGAGGGCAGTGCTTTTGTTCAGTGGTACAAGCTTGAATTCAATACTGCTCCAGATAAGAGGTTCAAAGATCTGACCCAGCCTTCATTATTCTTACTAAGAGAGACACTGGAAAAATACAAGCAGTGAGCAAGAAAGTGAACCCAGTGAATTAAAAAGAAAAATGCAATACAGGCTAAGCAAAGAGAAAAACTGTTATGTGGAGATGGAAAAAGAACAGGGAGAAGGAAAAAGAAAATTAAAATCAAGTGGAAAAATGCAGTATATTGGACATCCATTTAAGCTAGTTTATATTTTGGTTGTTCATTATGTTCCTTAATACTTTGCACAGACATCTCTGTAGCTGAAATAATTTTATCTTAGAGAACAGTTTCCAAGAAAATACTTAATTTGACAGGATGTGTTAGGTATTTCCCCACTTCCACCTATTCTAAATCATTTTAAAACCTGGAGGGGAAAGTCGATATCTTTTACAGTGTTTAACAAAAAAGTGACAGGGTCAAGTATATACATCTCTACGAATGTATGTGTTCCCCAAGCACATCTAAACATGCATGGTTAATTCTGTGCATCTGCAAAAAATATTTGAGCCATAGGGCCCACACAATGCCAAACAAACACTTGAGTACACAGAGGAAAGGGCAGAGAGAGTCGCTCTGCTTCTAATTAATGGAAGAGTTGAGCCCGAGATGTAAAATATGGATTACAGTTTTGACCACCCCAAAAATATAAATTCTTTTGCATGTGGGGCTGTATTGGTAAGAGCAGGCAACTTGCAAAATACAGGCAAAAAACAGATATTCTGCTCATGCTTGGGATTTGGTTCAAAACCACCTGGTTGCAGCTTCATCAAATTAACTCCTTATGTGTTGTGTATCAGCAGGTTGCCCAAAAATCTTCACTGGCAGGGTTTTTCCAATGCTAAGCCCATCTGTGTTTGTGCCCTTGATGTTCTTGCTTACTTTGGCTGCAATAATGCAGTCATTATCTGTCCAAGGAGCAGTGGAACGAGTCCATGGTTATTTGAGCTGTGATGATGAGTGCCCTAATCACACGCACAAATCAGGTACACAGCCAGATGTGTGCAGGGGTTGGGGGCGAGTTTGGGGGTGCTTTGGAGCCCAGGTTGCTATTTAGACTATCCTGAGCACATCCTGGCTCAGATGTCAGTGCAGAACTGGGGGAACAAAGGGCTCTGAGCTATCCCCTCTTAGCAAGGGCTGGAGTAAAACTGGGATCCATTAGCCCAGCTCTGTGATTGCCTCGTCCCGCTGCAGAATCACAGGGGATATTTTTAAGATATTAGAGAATCTTCAAAGCATTTCTTAGAAGGGCAAAGGAAAGAGCTAATGTTGTCATCTCCTGTCTCAGGACCACCCAGACACTACTACAAATCACGGGTCTTCAGCTACAGTATCTTGAATTACTGTTCACAGGGATTTTAAAGAATTTAATTTCTTTATTTTTACCTCATTTTTTGGCCTTTTTTTTCTTTTTCTTTCTTTTTTTTTTTTTTTTTTTTGAAGGATGACATGTAGTTTCCTGATGGGCTGGTTTTAATAAGGTCAAAATCTTTGTTGTTGCCGTATCAGAGAGGAATATAACATCTTTTAGTCATTAGATGGGAATGGGGTAATTACTCAGAGGGTGTGCTTCAAAGGTTATTGGTTTTTACAACATTCTGTGTTTTTACACCATTCTGCAGTTGTCTGGAAAGGAGCAGCAGGCCTGATTCTGCCACAGGTGTGTGTGCAGGATTTGTATTCACGGGGTTTTCCTAAAGGACTTTGGGGCAGGACTTTGAGAAGAGCCATGCACAGTCTGCTCTGGGGGTGGGGAAAGCTAAATCTGACCATAAGGTGCAGGAATCCTTCCCCCAGACTGGAAGTTCACCTCAGAAAAGGGCCCTTGGGCTGTGCTGGAGCTGTTTCTCACCTGCTCATTCCCTACCTGCTGGATGCATCCTCCTGTCCACCTTTACCTCAGCGTGTTCCCCAGCCCTCAGGCTGCATTGCTGTGACAGCAAACCCCCCTTTGCTGTCTCCCCACTGCCCTTTCCCTGCCCCATCCATCACTGTCCCCTCCCATCCCTGTCCCCTCCTCTGGCCCCACAGCAGATGATCCACTTTGCCTTAACAATGTGACCCACCTGTGGCTTTAGGATGCCCCTGCTCAGCCTCGCTGCAGGTCAGTGTCTCTCCAGGGCTGAATTTGTCATCACAGAGAGGTTTTGCAGGTGGCCTGAGCCATTGGGACCTGCAAATCAGAGCGAGAGCCTGCAAAACACTTCAGGTTGTGTTAATGCTGGTGGTGTCACACCAACGCTCCAAGGTCCTGACTCAGAGCAGAGTCAGGGGAGTCGTAGCAGTAAAGTGATTTAACGAGGTTTTGATGGCTCCTCAGTGGGTGACTCGGGGATAAAAACCAAATCTTCTGGCTTCCAGCCCACAGCCCATCCTGAGAGGGCCCCAAAACTGCACCAGAGGAATCTCAGCTGCATTTCAGCATTGAGCCTCCTCCTGCTTACACCCCCATGGCCTCCCTGAAGCCCCTGATCCAAGTGAGCCACTTTTTCCTCCTTCGTGTTAAACTCCAGAGCCAAGACCCCATGGAGGGGACAGCAGCTGCAGCCCTGTACTGCCTGGTGTTGGGCACTGCTGCAGGACTGCAGAGGGGAGCTGTGTCCCACCAGCAGCTGCTTTTTGCACTGCATAATCAGGAGTTTTCCTCTTCCTCACCCTGCTGTCACAACCCAGTTTGGGAACCAGTCAGAGCCTCCCGTGGGGCCAGAGCTTGGTTGGGGTTCGGGAGACCTGAATTCCAGAGATAGAGATCTTTAGAAGCAGCTCATCTCACCAACCTTGGAGACATGCCTATGTGGGGAAAGGGTTGTCCTCTGGAGATGTCTTGTTCCCTATAAACTGTAGCAGGAAGACAGCTGAATACAAGCCTTCATGACATAGCCACAATTAATGCCACCTTTTAAATCCTGCTAGAGGCCAGGTCAGCTGAAGGACTGCCTGTCACTGTCTTCAATGGCACATGGGAGGTCATTTTTCCCCTATACTGGGCACTGGCAAGGCTGCACCTTGAGTGCTGTGTCCAGTTCTGGCCCCTCAGTTTGGGAAGGGCATGGAGTCACTGGAGCACGTCCAGAGGAGGCAACAAGGCTGGAGAGGGGCTGGGAACACAAACCCTGTGAGGAATGACTGAGGGAGCTGGGGGTGCTCAGCCTGGAGAAAAAGAGACTTGGGGTGACCTTATCACTCTCTACAATTCCCTGGAAGGTGGCTGTAGTCAGGTGGGGGTTGGTCTCTTTCACCAAGCAGCAAGTGACAGAACAAGAGGACACAGTCTTAAGCTGTGCCAAGGGAAATACAGGTTGGATATTAGGAAAAAGTGTTTTATGGAAAGAGTGATAAAACACTGGAATGGTCTGCCCAGGGAGGTTGAGTCATCATCCCTGGATGTATTTAAAAAAGACTGGATGTGGCACCTGGGGCCATGGTCTAGTTGAGGTGTTAGGGCATGGGTTGGTCTCAATGATCTTGAAAGTCTCTTCCAACCTTGTGATTCTATGATTTAGGTATCCCATCCTTGTGTGCAGTGTCCTGCTCCCCAGCTGCATTCCAGTACCTGGTGACAGTGTGGCTCGTGATCATGGCGTGCTGCTCACAGCTTTCAGAGCCACTGCCTGGTGAAAATTGAGCTTCCCCTTCCATCTTTTCCCTTGGTATCCTGTTCTTTCTCCTAGAGATGAGCCATGGCAGATGTCCTACAACAAGCAGGCGTGGGGGATGAGACCTCTGCCAGGTATTTGCACAGCAGGGAGGCTCACAGGTGCCCGCTTCAATGAGGGAAATTGCTCAATGTCAGTGTCCAGAGGAGCCAGAGCACTGAAAAAAGGCAGGATCAGAACTTGATACTGCTCTCAGATGGAGATGGTTCCCATTTGGGTCTCATCAGAAGAAGAGCTCAGGTGGACAGTGAAGGGCTGTGGAAATGCTCCCCATGCTGTGGCTGACCCCTCTGTCCATCACTTGGCTGGGGCTGTGCTGCTCACAGGGAGGGTGAGTGTTTGCTCTGTGGGACATGGCCAGAGATCCAGGCTCCCAGTGACCCTGGAGTAACCAAAAAATAGCAGGGAGAAGGCTCTTCTTTGGCTCGTGCCAGATCTTCTCTGCTGGCCCAAACCAGCGTGTGCTAGTGCTCACTCACTCAGACATGCTAAGGCAGTTTAGTACACTACTGCAAATCAGCAGTGGCCTCCTCTGGACCAAAAACTGGATTCCCTAATCAGATCCAGGTTGGATTATTATTTATTTTTTTAATGAACTGAACCTTGTGAAAGCATGAGCCTCTTGGCCTTGGTCCCACAAAGGGCTTTAGGATGTGCTGAGTTGTAGGTATGTGAACACTAGTGCTGGAAGCACTCGTGTGCTCACCGTCCTGCTCATCTGGGACCACAGGACTCAGCATCCTGCAGGATGTATCCCTCAGGCTGCAAGAACACTGTCTGTAAGGAAGGTAATGGTGAAGAGAGAGATGGGGGGAACAGAGCCTGCATTGATCTAAAGAATCCCTTCCAGAAACACATGAAATAATAATACGAACGTTTTGGCAGATAGGGATTTCATGTTCCCTTTAAGAGGCTACTCTAGTTGTCTTCAAAGTTAAATCCATGTGACATTTTTCTAGTGGATTTTTTACCCCCTAACATACTCTTGTTAACTCTTGGTTGAGCACATATTCTTTTCCTTCAAATGTGTGGTCAGACTGCTTGCCAGCCAGCTCATTTACAGACTGCAATGGGTTGGTCCCAGCCTTTTAAGCAGATGTATTTTTCAAATCTTGATGAATCAATTTTGGTGACATAAATAGGCCTGGTTAGTTCCAAGAATAATTGTCTTCACTTGCAGAACATTATTTCTGATCACCAGAAAAATAATGTGATCAGTCCTTTCACATCTGTTCATTAAATAAAAAGAGGGGGAGGGGGGGAAAGTAGGGCAAATTTTGTTTGAAAAGAAACAGGAAGCATATGCTTAATATCACTTAAGAAAACTCCTAGCCATCATAAGGTTAACATCAAATCACAAATGCAAAACAGTCATCATTGTATTTACTCAAAAATTTTCTTTCACTTTACTAGCTTTTTAGGTTTTCAATTGAAACATGCATTTTTCAGGATTCAATCTAGCTTCTTTCATCAGATGCTATTGTAAGAAAGGCTGTCTGAGTCAACATTTGCTTACATTTATTAAAAATAGTTGTCTTGTGTTTACATAGCTCCTTTGATCCAGAAAAATCCCCAAACACTTTGTAAGTTATACTTGAAAGGGTTACGTCCTCCACCCTGAGCAGAACCACGTTGGGACCACGGCACGGCAGGAGATTAAAAATGGATGGAAATATCACAATCATTGGGTTGGTCCTCACCCCTGCAGAGAACCATCAGTTTTCCAGGAGCCTCAGAGCAGTTCCTGGGACCATAAGGGTGGTTGGGACTTTGGGGGCAAAAAGCCTGTCTGTCCTTTTGGAGGTTGCCTGTTTTTTGTGCACTTTGCAGATGTAGAGGCCGTGGTCCCTACTGCACCAAGCACAGGGCTGCTGGGATCTCACCTAGGCCTGCTCTTTCCAGTTAGGAGCATCTCATTCCAGAGAAGACATGGATCAGAGCCAGGGCAGAGCAGAGGGAAGGACAGAGGGAAAACACTTGAGGACTTGCAGAGAAAGGTGGAGGGAATCGTTTGTTTAAAAAAGAGAAGGCTGAGGTGAAACATGGTTTCATCTTCAAATTATGTGAAAGACTGCTGAGAAGAGGAAAGGAATAAACCTGTTCATGGGGACAGGACAAGTAGCAAGGGAGGTTGGGTGAAACATTAGGCAGTAATTCTGGGCGTCAGAAATGGTGGAATGTTGGATTGGATGTCTGGACAGGCTCTGGAATTGCTGTCATTATCACAGTGGTTTTTTTAAGACTGGATGAGACATAAATGTCAGGAGGAGTTTAGATCTTGTTCCTGTGTCTGGGACAGATGGGCCAGAAAGACTCTCCTGTGTCCTTTTGCTGAGGTGTCCTGTGTGGTCAGATGAGCCCTGCTTACATGGATGAACCAGGTCATGCTAAAAATTAGTTTGTGAGCTTCCTTCAAAGTCCTCACAAGACAAACCAGAGCAGAAATTCCCTCAATGGGTTGTTTGTGTGTTTGTTTTATTTCCCAGCTTTAAAGTGCTCCCAAATCATCAAGGTGCTTCAGCACAGGCCCAGCTTAGAGGACTTGAATCGTGTAATTGCATTCAGTAGAATCTGCACAAAGCCTGTGCCTGAGGCCCCATTTTTGGGGAAAGTTTTACACATTCTAATGATGGTAAGACAAAGTATGAGTAATGCACTGATTTGAAAAACTGCCCTATTATCTGATCAAAAGAACAAGCTCATGAATATGATACCGCAGGTCATTTGGCTAAAACATACCTGGAGTCTTCCAAGTTTTTAAAACAATCCCATACACAGAAGCAAAAAAGAGAGGTATGAACAGCAGAGCCAGTGGTTGCCTGTTAACCACAGCTCATGTGGAATGTTTTATTAAAGATATTTTTATCAGACACAAAAGGCTGAAATATAGAATATCCTGGTCTGGCAAGAGAAGACGTGATAATAATTTAGATTATTATCCCACAGATCTGTGATTCATTTTTATTATTCTCTATGTTCATTTCAGGAACGCTCAAATCCTCCCCAAGGAAGGTTTCTGGTTGAGTTCAGGGGACTCTGCTTCATCCTTAGGGAATGTCCAAGGGTCAGTGAGATCCTACGTGCACATGCAAATGTGCTCAGAGGGAGTTTGCAGAATTCATCTCCTGACATCAGGGCCACCTCTAAGATTAGGTTATAATCCAAGCTGGCTGTCCAGGGCCCCTCTGTAACCCCTAGGAAGTTACAGACCCTGAGCAAGACCCCCTAGAGACCTGGAATGAGGTGGACCAGCTTCTGGAAAAGTTTCTCTCCCCATTTACTACAGAAACAGCCTAGCTACAAACTGGGACCAGAGGTTTCACAAGGACTTGTAGCATTTGGTAAAAGGGATCATTCTCTTTAAATATCTCTAAACCACCTTGGCAGTCAGCTAAAAGTACATTAAGGAAATGTTTTGTATGGATAAACTGTGATTCATTTGCTGTAGCAAATGCTTTGTACACATTAGTGGAAACACAGTGTTCTTCTCTGGTAAAGCACTCGAGGAGTTTTTGAAAACAAACAACCCCACCTAACAGTATTTATCTTAGCAAGAATGCTTTTATACAAATGTAATGTCTTGAAAACAGAAAATAACCTCGTTAGCTAAGGAGAAGTGGTCAACAAATCTCAGGTCTTGGAATAAAGAGAGAAAGAAAAAATCAACAGAAAACAAACAACGAACAGCAACAAAAAAACAAAACCAGAACACTTATGGAAGTTGACTAGAACACAGGACCATCATACAGAAACATAAAATGTTGATTTAAGGCTGCTTTAGGAATCCCTTAGATGTAGCTGGCTGATGAGTGGGCTTGGGATGCTTTTACAGGTTCCCTGGCCAGCCTGTGTGCACAGAACATCCCTGAGGAGTAGAAAGGCAGTTTGTGCAAGGGAAACTTCAATCTCCCTGGAGGATCAAGCCCATAGAATGTGTCAAGAGCAGGATACACACAAACTGGAAGTCTGAATGGCATTTTGGTGATTTTTTTTTTTTTTTTT
>VYXF01009087.1:206591-247458 GCA_013397295.1 Polioptila caerulea | reverse complement strand
AGAATGTGTCAAGAGCAGGATACACACAAACTGGAAGTCTGAATGGCATTTTGGTGGTTTTTTTTTTTTTGTTGTTTTGTTTTTTTGTAATTAAAATTTAAAATCAGACCTTCCTTGTAGTTTGAAATTTAATTTAGGGCAAAACTTTGTAGTTCTGTTAGGTGACAATCAGTACCAAAAGATGAGGACAAACACCCACCCATGCTTACCTCAGGGAAACCAGGTACAGGGGAAAAACCCAAGTTGTGATGCCACTGTCAGTGCTGCCAGACCTGTGCAGCACATCATCACTCAGCAGGATAAATGAGATCTGGATCCAAAATTGAAGCATGACTGCATTTGTGTTGGATTACTCAGAGCATGTAGTAGCTCTTTTTGTCAGAAGTTTGCTTTAATGATGCTTTGTGTTCTCTGTGGGAAGGCTGTTCATGCTGATGTTACTTGTGTTACAGGAGCTTGGCCACACGGTGCCTAATCCAGTGCCATTCCTGCCAGGCAGATTGGAAACAGCAGCACTAGCTTGTCACAGATCAGCTCTTTGTGTTCAGTGACTGCAGCAGTTTCGATGCAATACAGCAGAAACTCTAAAGCTGGGTGTACATCATCACTGCCAGACATAAACCAACCACTCACTGTGGGAATTCAGGGAACTTTCTCCAACAAGCCTTGATTTCAGAGTTCTCTGTTCACAGCAGTTTGTTGTTCTGGAACAAGCACTGCTCCTCAGTGTCAGAATCCTAATACTGGTTAGATGGATTCTCTGCTCCCATGGAGCAATTCCTGTGTCTTTAATTGAAGACTGCCTTCTCTTTTCACTCTGTTGCACATTAGTTAAGATCACCTCTTGCTGCAGAACAGCTATCCCACCCTGAAGCTGTGGTGACAGTATAAAGGATGAGGGAAGAAATGAAGTGAATTTCTCCTAAAACTCGGGGAGAAGTGTAATGTGCAGGGATTGTCCATGGGATTTGATGGTGACCTCTTCAGGGTGGGCTCTGATCTTCTCGGTTTGTGATTGACTCAGCACTTTTGAGGCTTCTCAGCTAAAATCTGTCTTGGTATTTCTTAGACAGAAAAAGACAAAAGCCTTTAGTCCTTCTAAATTCTGTTTCTTTGCATTAATCTGAAGTAAGATTCCTTTTATCCGTTATAATGCAAGACACAACCTTTTTCTTCCAAGGTCAAGTTCTTGGATATTGTAGCTAAATATTTATAGGACTGCATAGCTTCTTACCCCATTAAAAAATTATCTGAGAGTAATTTTCAGCTCCTCCAAATCCCCTTTATGGAAGATTTAGAGAATCCACAGGTATTAGTGTCACTTTTTTTTTTTTTCAGGGGAGCTTGCCGTTTTTCTCCTCGCTTCTCAGCAGAATGTCTTGGATTTAAGTCCAAAATCCACCCTGTGCAGTTTGCTTGCTTGGTTGTGCTGCTCCCTGACAACTGGTGGATTATGGATCATCCAAAAATGGATGCAAAGGGGGCATTTTATGAAATGGAGATTACAACTTAAACTTCCAAATCAATCGTAAATGGACCTTTTTGACCTCCAGTGTCATGGGAGTCATGATGAATTCCAACCTGCAAATTCAAATCAAAGTACTAACCCAAGCTACAATCAATAAGCAATCACACTGCTGTTGAGGCAAATCCACAGTCAGGGAAACCTAACAGTGACTGAGTCTGGTTTTGGCTTTGTGATTTGATCCAAAATGGCTTAAAGCCAGGAAAAGAAAGGAACCTGCTCGGTCTCCTGTTATCAGCTGTGTAAGGGGATCCTGAGAAGTTCTTTGAGGCTTGTGAAACAGGGAAGGAATGTATTCTGGATCCTCCTGGGCTCAGTATGTGGTGTGCAGTAAGATGTCACTGAGACATGGCAAATTTTCAGACCTTTGGTGGGAAAAAAGGACATGAGAACAAGGTTATCCTGGGTCAGCACAAGGATACTTTTAGCACAATCTCTGATGCTGGCCAGTAATGGATGCTTTAAAATGGAGTGCATAAGTCAGATTCATTAAGAGCTGTCCCTCCTCTGGCTGTGTTTTGTCAGCAGCCAGAAGCTGAGGGACATTCTGGATCAGAGCTGTTTCTACATCATCACAGTTATCAGTCTTTGGCTCTCTCCCTGCTGTCTGATGGGTGCAAATAATAACAAGACAAAGAAGAAGAAGAAGAATAGGAACTGTCACTGTGGTTGCTACCACCTCCTATGGCAGTTCAAAGAGTAGAGATAAAGGTTCTCCAGTTTGATTTCCTTCTCCTGTGTTTTCTTTCAGCACCACCACCTTGCCTTCCTACATCAGGATAACCAATGGCTACATCACAGTCAAACCTCCCATCTGGATTTCCAACCAGCTGGATCAGAGGCCGCGCCCCGACCGCCCCTCGCAGCCCCGGAGCTCAGCCCCAGCCCGCCTTCCATGGCCCCCAGTAACATTCCCTCTCTGCATGGCCATGGCTTCCTTCCTCCTGAGCCTCCTGCAGCCCTCCTGACCACATTAGTGCTGCATGCAATCCCTTGGAATAGAGAAGAGAGATAATTTATGGACGAATTGGAGTTTAAGACAGCAACAGTTGCAAGCTGGACCTTCTCAGTGACTCAGTAGTGCCTTCTAGCTGATTTTGTCTCTTTGCCCAGATACATTTTGAAACTCTAAAGCTTTATTGTAACACTGACTTACATCTTCTTTTTGTAGAAGGATCTTTATTTCCCATAGTGCTATGGGGTTTTGTAAAATATACATGTTCATATAAAGAAAAAAAAAAGAAAAAGAAAAAATGTATTTATTCAACCGGTAAACTTATTTTTCTTGTTGTATATGTTAATAACATCCCTATTAATCAGTAGTGATGGTGAAACAGATAAATTAATATTTTCTATATTTGTTTTCTGACAACTCTACAAATGTCTGAACTGACACCAAATGAATGCTTTCCTTTGTTTCTTTAACCATTACATTTTACAGCAACTGTCCAATAAGTACATTTCTGCTGAACTTCATTTTACTTCTTTTATCTCATTAGCATAGCTTACACTGAATAAAGCAGATCCTGCTCTCTAGGGCCTGTGCCCATTAGAAAAATAAGTGCATTCTTAACTCATTAGCTGCCACAATCTAAAATAACAGTTATTTTTACATGACTTAGTAAGTCATTAGTCAGGATAATCCTCTACATTCCCCCTGTTTTCTTTAACTAAACTATTTAACTTCTTAGGAAATTGCCAGTTCCCCTCTTTGCCCTGGGATTAATTCACCAGCTAACACAAATTAAGACACCTTTTTCTTAATAAAAAATTGCTTTTAAAGTCTGGAATAATCCTACTTGGAATTATTTTCTTCTGTCCCTCATTTTATCTAAGCATAAGCCTACAACCTTTTTGAGCATAAATGAGAAGAGAGCTTGGTCTGTCTATAGATTGTAAAAATTCAGTGTCCTGTTAATCTGTAGAACTCCTTTGTACCAGTTGTATTAATGCCCATGGACAACCTGGAGGCAAAAAACATCTACAAATTCCTCTTTCTCTTGCTACCATGAGCTAATATCTCTGTGCTGGGATAATTATGTCCTGTCCAAAATCTGCTCAACACCACAGGAATCAAAGTAACCCCTGTGTTATGGAGACATACAGAGCATTCTTCCATTTTAAGACTCTAGTACCTGACTTAGATGGAAAAGTTATGACACCTTCCCCTCACTGAAATATGCTCCCTATCCAAACAGCTGTTGCTGAGGAGTGAGATTTATTTATCTATGGGGAAAAAACTCGGTAACATCTTAAAAATTATTACGTTTAAAAAGGCATGTAGACTTTTTTTTAATACCAGAACATGATGAAAAATATCTTTGAATACAAGAGTTTAGAAAATGAGTTTTGGTTGAAATAGTGGGGTTTTTTTCCTAAGTCGTCTACAAACCAAATATCAAAAACTATGTGATGAAAACATCTTATTTAGAAAAGAAATGTCAAAATCAGAAAAATACAATATAAGCTTTTCTTTATGGAACAGCAGTGCTTCTTCACCCTGGAAAAAAAGATAATGATGATAATTGTAATAACATTACTGATAAAATTCTGTCTGGAAACAACCCTGTAAGTTTCCCAGCAGCCCTGCAGTCTGGTCTGGAGCTGCAGGTGATTCCATGCAAGACTCTGCAGTGAGAGAGAGACCAGAATTCACAGTTTGCTTGTTGTCACACCAGTTATTTCAGGAAAGTAAGTTAGAAAGCAACTAGACTACAAAAATCACAGGATTTCGTGATGAAATACTGGAGATTTCCATCGTGCATCCCAGCCCATTGCCTTGCAAAGGCCGGGGACAATGGAGGTAATTTCCTTTTTAACTTACTGGACACCATGATCCCCCGCCTTTGCTCTGTTTTTGACAGCAGGTTGTGTAGTTTCTGGTCAATTTAAGTGGGCAATAGCACAGAGAGTGTTACAAGCTTCCTCTTCTTTTTTTTCTTTTTTTTTTTTTTAACATGTACAGTGGTTGATAAGGCTGAATGGAAAACTTTGAGCTTTGCCCCAAATGTGAGATTCAAACAGACCCCGTGCATATTTCATTTGTGTATTTTGGCTAGCAAAAGATTAGAGATGTTAGTTTTGGACAGAAGCCATTCACCTTGCATAATATTTATTGCACAGAGATGGATATTGGAAACATATTTTGAGAACTTTCATTTTGGTTTTATTTGAGCTATTACTCTAGAAATGCCTGCACTTGAATATAATGGCTTAGGAAACCTTCAAATTCAACATTAATGCATTTTAAAAAGATTATTGGTTCTCCTGATGTGTTCAAGGCAGAGATGAAAACTGGATTATAATGTCTTATTTACAAGAATGTAACTGGAAATAAGGTAGGTAAATCTTAGGAGTGATGATAAGTTACATAGTAAAAGTGAGCAGCCAACAAACCAAAACTCATTGAATTTTATTTATGTAACCATATCATATCCAGAAATTATTCTGTGGTACTGTCCCAGGAATAATTCCAGGTGTTGGAAAACCTACAGTAGAAATAGACAAGACCAAGTAAAGATAAGGGAGAGAAAAAAGAGCAGAAAACAGAAACAACTTGTCCAAGGCTGTAAGGAAAACCAACAGGACAAAAGACTGACAATTCTGAGGTTTGCCAATCTGTGACTTTCTCCATAAACCTCTGTGTTTTTTGGGTTTTCTTTCCATATTAGGAGCACACAAATCCCTCCACACTCCCAGCTGTCATTTTGCTGCACAAGAACTCTTTTATCACCAGTGAGGTTTTCGCTCCTGCACTGGACAGTAATATTCAATATTCATTAACTCAAATACTGTGATATATTTGGCTATCACAGAATGTAAATGGCTTGGATATCAAAGAATGTTTTAACATCTTGGCATTTCCTGGGATTTTTTCTGTAATTCTGGGAAATTAATGAATTTTACTGAAATCCTTGTGCTGGTGCCCCACATTTGTGCAGAGCAGGTGTCCAAACAAGGTGTCTCTGGATTTGGGGTCTGCACACCTGATTTTGCCACCTGAGAAGCTGCTCCCTCAGTCATCTGAGCTCTCTCTGGCTCAGGGAGGAGACATGATTTACAGGTTAGGTAGGTTTCTGTAGATCTTAGTTCAGGAGCCCCACATGAATGGCTCCAGCACAGGTCTCTAACCAAACATTTCTTTTATTCTCTTGTCTTACCCTAAAGTAGGACTTAGGGTCACTTTCTTTAGTACAAGACCTGCATGCAGAGCAATGCTGGATAATGAACTCTTGCTGTGGTTGATAAAATGTTTACTAATCAGCTATGGCAGCCCAGCATTAATTAAAACACTACAGTAGTAGTGGTTAGCACAGAGTCATGCACGCTGTTGCAATGGATCATGATTTCTGAATTTCTAATGGTTTTCTAAACCAGGAGTTTAAAACCTGGACCAGATTTGACACGTGCTCTGGAAGCAACACTGACTACCAGCTTCAGGGGGCTTCAGTGTCCCCGTGGGTTTCTCAGAAAAGCTAAAAACTGACTCGACTCTTTCTTCCAAAGGAAAGCTCAGAGTCCCATGTTATCAGAAGATTCCAAGAGCAGGAGATTTAGCAAAAACATTCATGCCCACCACATGTAGTAGCAAACACTGGTGACCCTGCTTATCTCTGAGAAACAGAATCAAGACATCACCCAGTGTCTGGCAATCTAGGACACGACTTTGGATGAGTCCAAAGCTCAGTGGTCTCTGATTCATCTTCTCAGCTCAGCTACAAGGGACACCAACACATTTCACATTAAATGTAACCGTAGCATTATAAACAAATGCTGAGTATCTGCCAAGTTCTTGCCCTGGTGGAATAAATAATCTCATATCATCACCAACAAATCCAATCTCTCCTCTTTCAGTGTTTTAATGCTTTGCTTGCCTAACTACAGATACTATATTAACATGCACTGCCACTTGGAGAGCCAGTCAGTCAGCTGGAACAGAAGGTATTTTATATTTTATGACTGATGTAGTTACTCTTCAATCCCTCGAGCTGTTGAATAATGCAATACATCTTCTGGCAATAAATGATGAACATTATTTATGATAACTATGCTTTATACAGGTGTCAAAAATCTGCTTTGTTGAACTTCCCTTCCCATTCCTCCAAGCTCCACTGTAATTTAGGAACACCCAAGGTACAGAGTTGTATATTTATCTAAGTTCTTCGATATACAATTGTGGAGAAAGAGAGATGGAAAGAGGGAGAGCTTAATCTATGTTTAGTGCATTGATTAGTCAAATGATATGACTCAGTCATTACCATATACCACTGTTAGGGAGGGATTTCTCATCATATATTTATGTTAGAGAAACCAAAGTGCCAAAGTTATTATCTCAGCATATGTGTTACCATGCCAAACTTTGCTTAGTACCGTATTTCTGTATTATATCCAAAAATTATATGGTCTTGTCATATCTCTGAAGTGATCAATGTTCCATGGAGTGTGCTAAAACTCTGCTTCAATTTAAGCATGTTTCAGCTTAACTGAAGCAGAAAGATAATTTGCTGAAGTTTGAGATCATAGGGTGTGTGAGTGTGTGTGTACATTTATGTGTGTGTGTGTTGTCTGTGTTCTGTCCCTCCCCAAATTCAGCCTTTCCTATGACTAACATTTCAGGAGGCACCTTAACCTAGCTAAAGGCAGAGAGGTCTTTGCAATAAGCAGGCAATACTTCCCTTCTGCAGGACTGATTAACCACCCTGCAGAATCATGCTCACGCCAAAATTCAAATTGCATATTTGTCAGTTTTCAATTCAAATGTATTCCAGATATTTTTTCCTGTTCCGCCTCCTGCTTTTGTGAACTGTTTTGAAGAGTGTAATAAAAAGATGCTTTCTAATATTATTTTATCAAAATATTTTTGTAGCATAATATATTAATAAAATGTTATTATAAATCCATAGCACAATAATCTTGTGTGCTTTGATTCTTTCCTTTGCACTAAAATCTGGGGAATCACTGAAGAAAAAGGAACATTCTGTTTGTGGGGCTTAGGCATGCTGCTTCAAGATGGGATGAAACATGGAGAGAGCAGAACCAAGCTCTTGCCCTTTAACTACTCCCTCCCTCCCTCACTACTAAATCCATTTGCCTGGATACTGTAAAGCAACACTGCAAGCCTTGGAGCTGCCCCAGCACCAGTTCCTGCCACTGCTGTTGGACCTCAAGCCCTGGTGCTGGGAAGCACAGAACCATCTCTCATGTGGGGCAAAGGGCAGTAGGGCCAGGAAATGAACCCTTCCACACAAACCAGCTGGAGTGTGGACAAAAGCCCAGGTGGAGCATCCCTGCTCACTCCTGGTGGCTGCAGGAAGCTCTTTTCTCTCATTGGTGTCCTTTGAACCACCGTTGTTGCCACTGGCAAAACAAAACAAAAAACAAAACAAAACAAAACAACAAAAAAAAAAAAAATGAGCTGCCTCTCCATATCAAGATAGAGACACGTAGATTCACTCATTTTTCTTGGCATATTGCTTTTTCCAAGCCATGCCTTGTAGCTGGCACTGCAGACTTCTTGCTGATCATTGTTTACTTCTTAATTATGTGCTAAATCATTTGGTCTTTAATGCACCATTTGGAGAGGACTCCACCAGCAAAGCTGGTTTAGAAATATCCACTGTAGGAAATGCAGTGGGAGGTACAAACACTGGAGCTGGTTTGAATGAGCTAAACATGGCTCAGGAAGGGCCTGTTGCAAAATAGAAGGGCAACTCTTGAAAAACAAAGCTAAAAAGAGTCCATCTATTGAAATACTAAGCAGACTGCCAAAGCTGCTTGCCATCCTATCTTTGGAGTCTCAGCCCATCTGGAGAGTCTGTGTGGTCCAGCCATGGGCTATCCCTGGCCCTGGCAAATGTATTTGAGGCAGCACATCTGAGGGAAAACACACCATTGCTTGTGCACTGAATCCCCTGTGGATAAGGGCTTGTGCACCTGATTTGTGCAGGGACTGAACACATCGTGCAGACTGGGGGAAAGCTGGAGTTCAGCTTCATGTTATGACAGTTGTCTGTTCCAGACCCATCCCAGAGATGTGTTCATCCAACACACACAGTGGGACTCCATAACATCTCCAGGGGCTCGACTGGAGCAGAGGGAAACACTGAAAAATGTATTAAAATATCTGTGCCCAGTTAGGAGCATCCAAAGACAAAAATAATCAGACATGCACAAGTCTACTGCCAGTAATGGAAACAATAGTAATGGGAAAAATAGTATGTGTTTAGAGTGCTAAATAGTTGGATGGTGGGAATACAATTACTGAATATCACTGGGGTCTGAAAATAAAAGACATTGAATCCATATAGAGCATTGAAAATTCTGAATTGGCTTTTTTACAGTTTCTCCCATTACAAAGAAAAGCAGTGAGTCCTGAACACCTGATTCATTCGAGCAGCAGGTCCCAATCCTGCAATCTCAAACATCTTGCTCCACAACGTGCCTGCACTTCATTAGCTGGGGCTGCACCTTTGGGTGCAAGCCATTGTGCAAAGCACTGCACTTCATTCCACTTTCCAGATTTCCATTCCACTTTCATTCCATTTTCCACATTTAGCAAGGATACGTTTAAAACAGCAGAACAAATTCCACAGAGCCAAACCTCCACCAGGCTGGTTTTCAGAGGAATGATAACAATAATAACTGCAACAGTGAGTTCATGCTCACAGCCCTCCTTCACACCTGGAGCTCCCTGACTTCTTGGAATGAAATGCAGCTTGAACAAAGGGACCAAGGTAATGTGAGAAAACATCAATAACAGGCAGATAGAGGCAAAGCAAATGAAAGACAGATGTATGAAGGAGAGTGAGAGCTTTCTGCTTTGTGCTCATCCCGTATCTCTATTGTCCTATGGAATATCAGTTTGTTGTCCAAATGATATCAGTTCTCCAGTCCTCCTGTGTGACATATGATGTACCTTTTCTTTCTTCATATGAAAGCCATTGGTTTTTGTTATAAATTGATGGATGCACAGCCTCAATCAGCCCTATGTGGCTGAATCATTTTGAACAGCAGTGCCCTTTTCCTTTCCTGCAGCTCTCTGCAGCTGTTTGTCTTGGCAAGGGTAGGTTTGTCCCCAGATTCATCCTGTTTGAAGTCCTTTCCACCCACTCATGTTAGCCTGAGCATTCACCTCATTTTTAATGGGAGCATTATCATCCTCAGTTTTGCACTGGCAAAAACAATTCTCAGAAGGCGAAGAGACAGAAACTCACGCCTACCCATCTTTAGTGAACAAACTGTCTTCATCCAAGCTGTAGGAAGCAAGCACTTCGAGGAATTTGCCAAGAATTGTTTTTCTCTTAGCAACAGCCCAGACCTAAAGTGGACACAGATATAATCTATGATATCATGTCTCAACCAGAAGGATCCTGTGAAGACCCTTTAGTGCAGACAAGGTGTGCTCTGCATGGTGGTTGTGGACTGAGAGATGGACAATGCCGGCTGTGTTCTCCGGCTGTGCCTGGGCTAACTACGGCCCTGAGGGCAGGATCCAGTCCACATAATAACCTTATCCTGCTGCTGCCTTTTCCTCCAAGCAGTTCATGGACAGCCAGCCGTTTGTTGTAGCCCCTGTTTGTGGCACTGACTCTGATTTGCCACTGCTGAGTCCCCTGGAGACATCTCGCAGTGCAGAGCCTGGGGCTGGAGGCAAAGCTTGGCTCCCCATCACTGAGGGTTTGGTGATGACACCAGCACCTGGGTCCCTCCTGTGGCTGGGCCTGTAAAAAGACACACAAAGTGAGATCATGATGTAGGTGAAGAGAGTGGAATTCTGAGCCCTCTTTGGTTTCTCTTAAAAATACCCAACTTTGCCTGGAACCTCACCCTTCCTGGGCCATCTTTATCCAAAAGCATTACCACCAAGGGGGGTGGGAGGTGAGGGGAAGGTTAAAGTATTGGTGTTAATGGAAGACTCAGACCTTAAAAGAGGATCCCAGGTTTGGAGCCTGTGTTGCCTGCTGCCAGGAGCCTGCCCTGCTTGAAAGGAAAGTACCTATCTCAGCATGCAGTCAGGAGGAATAATAAAACTCTGGTCATTCAGAGGCAGGGAAGAGGAGAAAAACACTCATAAATGTGCAGGCTTATGTTTCTCTTGAACTTTCAAAATAATTTTCTCTCCCACCCAGAGATTAGTCACAAAAGCAAATGATACCATATCTGGGAAAGAAGTCAGGTGGATGGAAATGATCTTTGGGGAGAAGGAGAGGAGGAAGGGACCAGACATTTACTGCTCTGCCTGCCTTGCTCACCTTCCCCTCTCTCTGAGACTGAACATACAAATGAAAGAGCTGGGGAAGAGTCAAGTGTTTGGGTGCAGCCTAAGGCCAGTGGGGGCTTTAAGTCCATCCTCAGACCAGTGGGGTTTTTCTTTTTCTGTCTGGTGGATTCGGGGAGCTGACTTTGCCACTACGTGATCCCCTAGAGCTCCCACTCTGCAAGAAGCTTCATTTCTCCCAGAGGCCCCCATGAAATTACTTTCCACACATTTTTCCAGACTCAAATGAAAAAGAAAAGGCTAAGGGACTAATGAAAGCATGCTCATAAACACCATTCCCTGGGAAAGACCAGCATTTGCTATGGTTTTCAAAATAAAATTCCAGGTTTTCCAAGTACTTCTGAAGCACTGAGTTGGGCTTCACAACACCCAGAGGTTTCTGGTAAAGAACAACCTCAGGCCCCTCTTAATAAGGTGGGAAAATGAGGTGGACAGTGGATTTTATGACATGCCTGAAATCACGAGGGGCATCTGTGGGAGCAGGATTCAGAAGGCAGACCTTCCTCTATGGTACACTGTTCTCTGAAGCATAGCTCATTTATTTCAATTAATAGAGCTTTAGAAGGGCTCCCCTGCCACCTCTTTTTGGCATGAATTACTGCAAAGACAGTGAATTAAAAGCACCAAAGGGCATCATTTTCTTTTAGTGTTTAAAGAAGCTGTTTCCATAAAACCAGACTATGTGAAATCTGCCCAAAAGAGTAAACTTAGCAATAACATAACAGATTAGAACTGAAAAATAGATGTCTTAAGAATCTCTTCTTAGACAAGCCTGACCTGACAGTTCAGCTCTGGACTGGTCTTTCTGTGTAATACCAGTCAAGTGGTTCAACCAGGCCTGGTTCCTGTCACAACATTCACTCAAGTGTTGCAGGATTAGGGGCTTCTCCAACCACGAGATGAAATTCTTTAAAAAGTGTACAGCTAATGCATGCAGCCCACTGTCTCCCCGTTTTCCCTCTTCAAAAACATGCAGGTAGGATTCAGTTCAAGTGCCATGCACTGTCTGAAAGCTGTCACCCAAACTTGCCTCTTTTGGTGGTGCCACCCAGACTGACTCAGCCCTTAGAGAAATATTTCCAGCTTATGTGACTTGCCAGCTATTTTAACAGAGGCTCTTGTGCTTGGTCCCAGTCAGTTCCTGCCCTCAGAATGCAGCTATATGTGTAATGTTTGCAGAAGCATTTCAGTTTGTCTCCTATAAGGGATGACCAGCTTCAAAATCATTTAAAAACAAAGCCAAAACTCAACAACTGACTCATATCCACTGTTTGCTGTGACCACATAAAATACCTCTGATGTAGCAGGCATGTGGCAGGACGCTTGCCAGGCAAGCTGTGAATTGGACAAGGGGAAAAATGAGCTGCAATCGCCACCTAAAATGCCTCCATTGCTTGACCATTTCAAAAATTACCATTTCACAGAGTTGAAGCCTGTCATCATCATCATCATAATCATCTGCATAACATATTTTGGTCAAAACTGCAGGACTGAGTGATGCTGTGACATTCAGTAAATGTCCTGAACCCTGGCTGGCATCTCTATTTTTTCTATCTAGCTGCTAGCTGTATCTCTAAAAACACTAGTAAACACTAAATAGTCCACTATGAGAAAGAAATGTGGAGCTTTTAACTTCAGCTTGAAATTACTTCTTGTTACATTGCTTTCACACTGCAAGTGCAACAAATTAAAAATTGGTTTGTACAGAACATGAAACAACCAAATTTTAAAATTTTGTTTAAGTTCCCAAATAGTAATAATACATGTCATGGATAAACAGTAGTAATGTTTAAATGCCAATGAATGGAAAAAAATCAATATTTCTGCTCTAAATGAAAGTGTTGCTTATACTGTTGATAGTTGAAACTATAGTTTCATTGTTGACCTGCACCTCTCCTCTCTCTTAACAGCAGCATTCCTCTTCTCATCCTGGTTTTGAGGTCAAGAACTGGATTTTGATTAGTCCAAATAGACTTTGAGGTCCACACTTTTGCACGGGCCTCTATTATGAGAGCTTTTTGAGTACTCCTTCATTCTGAGTTCATAAGGCCTTTTACTAAAAATAACTTATGGGCTCTATTCAAACCAAACTTCCTGCAATCCTCCCATACTTCAGAAGTGCTGAAGACCTCAACTCAGTTCTCTCTCTTAGCAAACATTGCTTTGAATGAAATCACTGTGTGAAGAAAAATGTCATTGCAATGTGATAATTTGATGATGATGATGCTGAAGTACTGAACCAAAGCAATAATCTTTGGTCAAACCATAATCACAGCGCTGAAATCCACTGGTTAATCATGGAAACTTCATATTCAGTGTGGTCTGCTGGGCTGTTCTGAGGCATTTTGAGAAATGGCCATAAGGAGGCTGACAGGAATGTACTTCTGCTGTCATTCCCGTCGTGTGGTGTGCACACCACATGTTTTGAAAAACTGGGTTAATGAGTGAGACCCAGTTTTTGAAATGAAGTTTTCTGCATCCTCTGTTCCCTTCGTTGTGAGAAATGAGGCACCATCTCCACTTTCAGCTCTGTAAATTGTATTCTTTTTCCCTGTGATTTCTTTCATGACAGAGGTCAGTGTGGTCACACCTAGAGCATCAAACTGGGTGAAATCACAGGGTGTTGCTAAGAGGTGCTACAGGTCCTGAACAGAGTGTCTGGCTGGGGCAGTGGCAGCACAGGCACCTCTCAGGAGACACCAGTGTGTGGGGGAGCTGTGATGGGCTGTAGAACACCTCTCTTGCTTTGCTCTGAGGTGTCTGCATGCTGACACTGAGCTTTGTGAGGAGACATGTGAAGGGCTGTGGGTGGCCACCCTGTCCTGCTGTCCCCACTGGGGCTGTCAGCTCATTCCATGGCTGACACCAGCAAGGCACAAGCCCTGGGCCAGCAGTTGTGGGGAAATGGCTGAGACCTCACCCTGAATTCCCTGCATTCCCAGGTGCAGAGGGTTGTATGCTTGTGTTAGAACAATGTTTTGAAATCCATGGAATGGTCAAACGTGCCAGTTCTTCCCACCTTGAAAGAGAGGCAGGCAATGTGCACTGTGCATCAGCTCTCAGGCTCTGCCTGGCTGTGGAGTTTAAACCCATCCACAGGCATTCCCTGAAATACTTTTTGAGCTGGTCATGCCTCCTCCTGCTCCTCCTCTGCACTGGGACACACAGATGCACGAAGCCAGCTCATCTCTGGAAAGGCAGCACAGGGAAATGCTTGCTTGGGTGGTTGCTGAACAGCTGTTTCAGCTATGACATAATTGCTTTCAAACTTCAAAAGAGATCTATTTCTGAGCTGAAAACATAGGGATTGTTTCATAAAAGCAAGGGTGAGACATTAGCAGGCCATGGAGCGGGTAGTGGACACAGTGGCCCTGCAGGGAACACATAACATCCTGTCAGCCCCGTCTTCTGCTGGCTTTCGCTCCCTAGGAGTCCAATCCTGCAATTTTTTCTCAAGCAATAACCTTATCCATGCCAACAGAGCCTGTTATTCCATCTGCTGGTACTCACTCTGGAATGTGTTTGCTTTGGGAGAGATTGTGTGCTTTGCTGGTGGGCTCAGAGGACAGATAAAAGCCAGTGCCCAGCTCTGCAGAGTAGTTTTTAGTGAGGTGAATGAACTCATTAGTAAAAGATTCCTTTAAAAAGTAGGGTGCTATGCAAACCCAATGTGGATTAGACTTTTAGTTGGGTAAGTGAAGTTCAAGCATGACCAGATATAACTCAACTCTGTTTCATGCTACTTCCTGCCCCTGGGAAAACTTTCTGATGCCAGCTGGGACAAGCTGGGAGAGTGCAAAAAACACACAGACCAGGCTTGGAGGGGTGGATATCTTACAAGATGCAGAGAATGCCCAGATTTTCAGACAACTGTGAGACAACAGGTCACACACATGCTCTGTAACACTGGAGCTGCATGCAAAATTCTGGCCAAAAAAAAAAAGATGGAAATGTTTTGCTGCAAAACCTGATTAGTGTCTTACTGATAAATGCAAGGGAAAAGGGATGAGATTATATTAAAAACTAACAAACAAACAACCAAGCAGAGTCCTGTCTGGAACTACATCACCAGCCTGCCAGACCCCAAGTTTTTCTCTGTCACTGCCATGGGAATCCTTCCGTTCCCATGAATGAAGACTGAAAGCTTCTTCTTGCAAAGAGCTCTCTGAATTAAATTAATTACTTTAGATTATATTTAGCAGTTTAACTTATTGATGTTGGCAGCTAGAACATGGCCATGGAAGAGTGGTAGGAGGAAGAAAAGGAGGTGCTATGTTTAAAACCAAAGAAAAGTATCCCAACTGCCAAAAGCACAGTCATGGAGGGATGTGGTGGTTGTTCCAGACAGTGCAATATGCTGAGTATAGATGGATATAGTTTAAAGCAAGAATTGGGCATGCCAGTATCTATTTAACACTTGACATGTAAAATCTTTGTGTTAGGATCCATGCTAGTGACCAGAGAGCTTGAGAGAAGACTCTGACATCTCAGCACCTGCTGAAATCCCAGTGCTGGCGCTGATCAGCACTCAGATTTTTAAGGGCAGACTCACAAGCCAGGCATCCAGAGCTCTGCTACCAGATGAGCAAGTGAAGAAAACCTCACCCAACCAATACAGCCTTCAGGAATGGCACGTTTCAAACACACACTGAGAAACATTTCCACACCGCTGGAAGCATTGGCTCAAAGCTCTTACTCTGGGTCCATAATTGCTGTCAGGTATTGCAACTCCAAAATAAATGCAAGAGTCCTCAGTTAAATCATCCTGCCTCTAGGTTAAGGGTTACACTGAGCAGCTCTGTCCTGTAGACTAAATATCCTCTCACAAATGCATTCTGGCATCAGAGGCTTCCTTAGGTGGGTGGCTTTGACAGAAATTCATGCTAAGTCCAGAGCCAAACACTGTGAGAAAAGCTATCCCAAACACCCATTGTCCTTCGCAAAAATAACAGAAAATTGATCATTCTCCACCCCAAAACCACAGCGTTCCTCAAGCCTAATTCCCCAGGGCAGCCAAAGAGCTGCTCTTTAAGGCTGAGCTGCTCAAAGACAGGTCAGGAGCTGCTGCTGGGAGGGGCTGAGGCACAGCAGCAGCAGCAGAGGCTCTGCCCCGGGAATTTGGGTCCTTGAGGCACAAAGTGAGCACTAAAAGCTGATGGGGACAGCAAAGCACATGGATCCCCAGGCCAGGTAATAAGGTTGAAATCCCACTGCACTGCCCTGAGGGTTGCCTTTAACCTCTGCATCTCTCATTTTTCACTTGTGCTGTCGCAGTCCAAGCAGCAGCAGCACTCCAACAGAGATATCAGCCTCTGCATTCCCACATGCTTGGGTCTGGCACCAGGGCTGCAGCAGGTCAGGCCCAGATGTGATCTGCAGCATGGCCTGTGACAGGTTATTTACCCTTTAGGCTATCAGTGATTGGTGTGATATTAATTCTCCCTTAAAGTCGTGTGCTTTGCAAGGATGGGATTTGGCTGTTGCAAAGAAATTGCTATAAGTAACAGCAAAACCAGTGAAAGAACTCCAAAATTATCCCCAACAAATACAGTGCTGATGTACAGCAAGACTTTGCTTATGTCATGTGCAATTAGATTTGTTTTCCACCTTTTGACAGGAGCATTTCAGCTCAGAGTAAGAAGGAAACACACACAAGCAGCATGATGCCACAGCCAGAAGCACTCCCTTCATCCAGGAAAGAAAGACCTCTTACATTGTGAAAGGGAGCCTCCTGTTGTCTTCCAACTGGCATTTTCTGGCCAGTTGAAAGCTAAAATAACCCTTCCTTTATGTTTTCAATACTGTGACCTAATGGCTAAATGGATTTTTAATACAAAGCGTAATTTTTTCTTTTGGTTTTGCTCATCACTTAATGGAAAGGCCCCATAAAATTCTGCTTACATCCCAAACAGTAGCTGCTCATCAGAGGTGAAGAACATGTTGCATTATAGCCCTGCAGTTATACATTTTAATAACAACAACAACTATTATTATTTATTATTATTATTATTAATATTATTATTATTTTGCTGCAGCTGGCTGGCTGCCTGAAGCTACTGCAGGCTCACAATGGACAGGCAGTTCCCGAAGTCCAGTGGTTGGAAGGCAGCATCAGTTTTTGCTCAATGCATGTTTCACCCCTCCTCACATTTTGCTGGCTGGAGAGCAGTGTCCCAGCTCCCCAGGGTTTATTTCCAGACCAGTAATTCTCACTGCACTGGGCTGCAGGAGACACGAGAGCAAAGCCACTCCATGCCAAAGGTGCCACGTAACCTTTTGATCACTCCCTTCTTGCTCTGCATTAGGCACTTGTGGCACCCAGGACCTGGCTCCTAGACAAATGATTCTTCCCAGAAATCCAGTGTGGCTTTAGGCATGGAGCACACTGGTGCACTGAGGTCACAGTGAGGGAGAAGAGCAGCAGAGACCCCGACTGGGGCTGAGCTCTGCCCTGGGGTGATGGCCTCCAAAGGCTGAGGAGCAGCAGCAGCAGGGTATGAATGTAAAGTGGGGGGAATCAGTGGATTTGGGTGCTCTTGGACATCCCCATGAGAACAGAACCCCAAACCTTAACTCATGCACACAAAGGGATTCTACAGGGACAACCTGCAGTGCAGCAGTGCAGCTGCCAGGGACTGACACACGGCAGGGCACAGAGCAGGGCAGTGGTGGGGACAGACTGGGGGCTTACAAGGACACACGTCCCAGAGCACCAACCACTTCCACACATGCTCTCCACATGCTCTTCAATTGTTTAGGGCTGTCTTCTTAATTTTCTTCAGCTGTCCCCATTGTAGCAGAAGCCTCCTTGCTCTTAAGGGGTAACTGAATGCTGGAAGTGCAACACCACTGAGAGGGGGGATAGAGAACTGCATTTTCCCTGGAAAATTCAACTAACACATCTGGAAAGGAAAGCTGCTTATTGCATGTGTTTCCTTACGGAAAGAAAATGCCTTTTAAAATCTAAAATCAAGAAATTGGTGGAAAATGAATACCTGGAAGGTAGCTCAGTCTGTATCTTCCATTACTGTTCCCTATAAAGAAACATTCCTGTTTTTTCCCTCTGGTAATCACGGGTTTCATGCCAGCTTCAGCACGTGGCTGTTGACTTCTTCAGGCAGATTGATGGCTCAGCTGAAACTGAGTTTATGGGCACAAGCCTCCCCTGAGCAAGGCTCATCCCCTCAGACAGATCCAGGTCTGTAGCTCCCAGTGAAGTACAAAGGATGGGAGGCACTGAAAAAACTTGTGGGGATCTCCATGAGGAGGATAAGCCATTTCTCCCCAAACTCACTGAATTTATATGCTTTTGCCCACTAGCTGGAAGCACCTACCCATAGAGAGTGATGGCTGCACTTCAACTGGATTCCTAAAACTGGGCTGAGAACATTGGGAAAAATTCAGCATCTCAAAGCTCATCACAGGATGCTGAAACTAAACCCAGCATTGCTGCTCTCAAATGAAATTATTTCCTCCCCTGCAGCAAAAGGGCCCAAGGCAGCAAACACCCTGGGACAGGTCTGCTCCTTTGCCCAAAGCCAGGGCTCTGCTTCAGCTTCTCTCTTTATCCAGCACTGAAGCCAGCAGCTGTGAAGTAAGACTGCTTCCTTTTTTTAATTTGAATTATTAAGAAGTAAGTAAAACAATTCATTGTTCTGGGGAGAATATCCCTAGAGTCCAACTACTGAAAAATCAAACATCATTTGAAAAGCAAGACAATAAGGCTAGCTTGAACTCACAGAGCACTAGAATTGCCCTGGCAGGAACACAAGTGATTCCCTGATAGATGAAATAACAATGCTACAATTACATGAAACAATATGTAAACTGAAAATGCAGTGCCACCCTGCTATTTGTACACCCTGTGTTCCACTGTCATCCTCTCATTTTTGGCCCTTTAAGTATTGTGGGTTTTTAGGCTTTAAAATACTTCATTAGCATGATTTGCCAGCAATCTTTTTGTCTAAAAGAAGAATATTTTCTCCCACCAGGACTCGAATTAAGCCAATTTTTAATGTAAGAAACTCAGGCTTCACTGGTATTTCCATGCTTTTGATGGTTTAAGGGAGAATGTCAGAGAGAAGCACCTGATACCAACAGAAAAAAAAACATCTGAAAACCTGATATAAGGTGAGAAGAATACAAAAATGAATCCTTCCTTGTGGGCAACAGTTTATGGAAAATTTGTAAAGGAGGATGAAGGTGAAATGGATTCACTTCTGTACTCCCACCTAGAAGCACACAGAGCTGCTCTAAGAAATTAGTCTCCTCTGGATCAGAAAACTAGTTTTAACCCCTGAGAAAGAAATAAGTTAACTTGTTTTGATTGATGTCTTGCGGGGCACTAAAAACCATTTGATGCAATCTCGCTGCCCTGCAGCAGAGGCACATCCTGGCAGAGGGCAGGAGCCCGCAGCCTCCTGGCTCCTGCCTCGCTCCCTTCGGAGCTCCTTGCAGAACTCCTACTGCCATAGTGCCATCTAGAGACAGCGACAGAAACTAAAGAGGGCTTGTTCTAAGCCTTCCAGGGCTGTTTGAGGGTTTGTGGGGTCATAGCCCAGCAATGATTATTGCCTGTTATTCCAGCAGCCCTTAATTACAACTTTGGGCTCCAACAGCAAACCCCACAGAGCCCAGTGCGAAGGGTTCAGCACAAGCCAGGATTTGTCTTGTCCCACTTCCCCAGGAGAAGGATTTCATCATGATTAGCTCTTTATTAACATGAAAGTACTAACAGAGCATCCAGCACAGCAAACAGCCCTGGACACACTTTTGTGTGTGTGTAACTCCAGGGGCAGTGGTGCCTCGACCAGCAAATTAACATTACACAGCTGGAATTGCTCCTGTCATTTTCTTAAAAGCCAGTAGGCAGAGGTAGAGAATACCAACACTTGTTCTAGCATTTTAGCATCCTCATGTCCCTGTGACAACCTGAATAAAAGCAAGAATCTACGGTTCTGTGAGTCTAAGTACTTTGAAGGAGCGAAAAATGGGGTTTCACAGAAGCACAAATTTAAAGTTTAGTCACATAGGAGGGGAAAATAGCATGCTGACATGAAAAGCACTGGCCTGGTAAAGAAGATACAGGTTTAAATCCAGATTTCCAGGTGTATCATGGACACTGCTGGACCTGGGGTGTACAGAAAGTTGACAGTGACTCCTCCACTCTCTCCTTATCTCTCTTATTTTATTTTCTTCTTTCCAGATCTCTGTGTGGCTGCTCAGTACCTCAGCCATGGCTTTCACTTGTCATAAAAGTAAGGAATAATATTAATAAAAAAATTAATATGTGTCAAGATATACAAATGTCTCTCCACATAAGACTTATTTAAGGATGTTTTCTTATACTCCCTGGAGAACAGATTTACAGACAAATTTAAGCTACTAAATCAAAGGCAAATTATTAGAATGTTGTAAAGCTAAGGACAGAGAAATTACGAGATATAAAATGGATTATCATCTTGCTAGCACTGAAAAATCTCTTCTTAATCATAAGGCAAGTGGCCTCTGATGGCAAAATATCTATATTCCACTGCAGCTGGATGTCTCCAGGAGAAAGCTGGATTAAACAGAAGGCAATGAAATACAGACCTCGCAAAACATGAGAGCAAAACATGAGAGCAAAACATGCATCTTTTGTACACCCCTAGGGGATTTCTCATAACCCATAGTTCTAAATTTTTCTTATAATGGTCACTTGGAAAGAAAGGACAGTAACATCATTATGAAAATCTCACTGACAAGCTGGTTTTGCCAGGGAAGAGGGAGAACTGTTCTAGAACTGGTGCATAACAAAAAGAGGTCCACAACTGAGCATCTGTGTGGGTATCTCTGTAGGTCAGAGTACATGGGAACACGGTATAAACACCTGGAGATGTGATTTTTGAGCTTGTGAGCCCCACATGAGTGGACCCTGCTCTAGGTGTTCATCTTGGACATTTAAAGCTGGGCAGCTGAAGGTGGCTGGACCTGATAGGGGCAAATCACCCTCCTGAGAGCCCTTGGCTGGTAATGCTGTTGTTGCAGAGTCAGCAGTAAAGCAACAAACAGCTAAAAGGAACAATATTAAATATTTTACTTTTCAACATTTTTCTCATTTGAACTGCATCTTGCAAGCCACAGCTGAACAAATACTTCTTTTTGAAACATCTCTCACTAAAATTCAATAATACAAACCATCCACTAAGCAGTAACAAAGACCGTAAAGAAAACTTTAAATTATCATTTGCTTAGGACTGTGGGGGGTTACAAACAGAGGGTCTGGTCTGTCTAAACAGAGGGTCTGGTCTGTCTCTTAGAGAGAAAGGTGAGTTATTGACCTCCATGTGTACATGTATTGACTTTGGTCCAAAACCCACACCTCAAATTTTACAAAAGTAAGAAGTCAACCAAACAATGCTTCCCCATGAGCAGACAGGTGATCCACAGAGAATGATTCCTAAGTAGCAACAAAGCCAGAGAACACATGCTGCTGCTGAATCTACCCTAAACTGGAGAGGAGCTGGAGACCCTCAAGGAGAATCCAGAGCATGACCCAGAGGTGGGTCAGAGGGGCTGAGGGGGCATAGAGGGAGCCTCCTGCCCTGACACAGGGACTTGTTGGGTTGAATCCTGCATGTGAGGTACAAGGAAGAAGTTTTTTACAATGAGAGTGGTGGTACACTGGCAAAAATTACCCAGAGAGGTGGCGGATGCCCTGTCCCTGCACACATTCAGGGTCAGGCTGGACAGGGCTTTGAGCCACCTGATGTAGTTGAAAATGTTCCTACTCATTGCAGGGCCTTGGACGAGATGAACCTTAGAGGTCCCATCCCAAACCATTCTATGACTCTGTGCTATTCATGAGTCCTCCAAGAGGAGGGCTATGAATAAAACAGCAAAATGTATTTGTCCATTAAATCCTCTGGGGTGAAGGACCCAGGGTTGAAGATGAGGAACCTGGAGGGAGTGAAAGCAGAGGGGGACCATCACCATCCTCTCCCCTGGTGGTCTGAGCCCTGGCAAGAGGAGCTGTCACACTGTCCCCGGTGACCAGGGGGGTGGCCAGAGCCCCCTGCCCGCAGCAGTGCTCTCACACCTTCTACAGCAAGGCAAGGACCCGCTGCAGCCATCAGAGAGGCTCTGCCTCACCTCCTCCCAGCTCCCCTGGGAAAACATCCCACTGCTGGCGCTCAGATCCACAAAGAGGAGCGTGGTAAGGAATAAATTCTCGTCACGTAATTTCTCCAGCACAAGGAACTAATGCAGGCCACGGATCTGACACTCAGCCTCTCGTGCTGGAGAAGTGAGCAGAGAGCTGTGTTTTAACATTAGCTCCTAAGTATAATTTCCTGTAATTGTAAAGCGCTTTAGAGGTACTTGTGAACTTGTGTGGATGGCTCCTAACGAAGCTGATGAATAACCCAGGACTGACTCAGCTCCTAAACAGACCCAGCACTGAAGGAGGGAGTGTGGAGAAAGGTTTTGCCTTCCATTAGCAACACTATCCAAACAACTGACCCTCTCCCTGAGAGATTAGTTCACAGCAGGTGAGCTATAATCTGCTCTGATCGGCAGGCAAGGAAAGCATTCATTCCAGCTGCAATACAGTCAGAGCTTTTCTTCTTTTCTTTTTTTCACACATTGTGAGTTTCCAGTGAAAGGTTCCAGCTACCAGATAAAAAACAAAAACAAACAAAAAACCGACACATTTTGCCACTTATTTGCAGAAATGGTTCTGGTCCCAAGATGGGATGGTAACCAGCTGAAAACTGATGGTGGGTAACTTTTTCCCAGCATGGCCATCAACACTTTCTCATCTGGAGAATGGTCATTTGATAGGGACAAGGTCTTGATCGGGGTCAGTTCTGTGCTGAGAATTTTTTGTCAATTTATGATGCTAGAGATAATCTACCAAAAATTATAATTAGGAAATTATATTGTGTTACTCCTCATCTGAGATACACAGGTGCCAACTGGAGAATATTTTCAAAAACAGTCACACAATTTCTGGCTTTTTGGTCCAGAGCCTCATGGGGAAACATACAAGACACTGTTCAGGCATAAGGTTAAATCCCTAGATCGGCTGCATTTTAGAGCTCAGGGCTCACTTGTTACTATGGCACATGTATTTCCCTAAAACCAGCAAAGCCTTCATCATCCCACAGCCAGTAACCATCCCTCCCTTTGTTCCTCTCTTTCTCTCTCCCTTTGGCCAACAATCTCTCCTCACTAAGGCCATTGCCTTTTCTCCTCAGGTATCAATCACACTTTTTCTCCCCCCCCAAATCTAAATAACCAACAATATCCAATTACACTCAGAGAGATTGTTCTCAGCTAAGACTCAGTTTGAAGATGGTAATTTTTATTTTGGAGTGAAAAGTGCCTTGTGTGTTTGAAAGCTTAGCTGTTTGGGCTTATGGGGTTTTTTTCTCTCCCACCTACACCTGCAGGCCTGATAACAGGTATCACCTCTGCCTACACAAATGGCTTTGCTCTCCAATCCTGTTAACTGCAGCAGGGGGGAAGTTCACCAGGGATGGTGCCAACTGCTGGCCCCAGAAGCTTCTGCACAGCCTGTGATCCACTGGGGCTCCTGTTTCCCAGGCTGGAGTCAAAGAGACATCTCGTGGCCGCAGCACATACTGCAAAGGAGTTATTTTGTGCATGGAACATCCCTTGCATGCAGAGGGCCAAGAACCGTCTGTGATGACCAGTGCTATGACTCCTTTGGCCAAGCAGCAGAGGATGCCAAAACACCCTGCACCCAATTCAGCCTCCAGCCATTCTCTCTGGGTGCCTTCAGAGCACGAGGAAATTGGAAATGCAGGCATATTCTGTCTCTGTGCCTTTTGTTCACACTTGTAAGTACATAAAAGAGAAATAGCTTGGCAGAGGATGGCAGAGAGCTACAACTGAGTCACTGGGAGAAACTAGAAAGGGAGCAGCCTCTCACTCTCTTCCAGCACAGGACTCAGAGCCTCCAGATGAAGGCTCTGATAGCCATGCTGAAGCAGGAAGAGGAGGATGAGATTCCTCTTGGGCAGTAGAGGATCCAAGCTCAAATAGAGGATTCAGCTCCTTGCTGAAGAAGGCTCAGAATGTATAAAGTCCACCAGGGTTAAAGGAAAAACTGCACAAACATCAGGAAAACAGAGCTCCACTGGAGACAAGCAGCAAAAAGGAGTAGCAGTGCTGGAAATGCCCTCTGCTGCAGTTCTGGGAAAGCACTCAGGAATACAATATCCTTTCTCCAAGGCATCTGCCCATGGCTACCACAGGAGTCCTACACATGGTGCAGGGCAGGCCCAGGTGTGACCCAGCCCTGTGAGTTTTACACTCACAGCTACAGTTCCAGAGAAAACTGGGAGCACCCTAGGAGCATGGAGCAAGTACCAGTTTGATCCTGGCTTCCTGTCTTTGAGAGCTACGTGGAAGGTGAGCAGTGAGAGCACATTAGCACTGGGGAGCTCAGCTCCCAGTTTAATGTGGGTCAGGTCAGGCTTGGCACCGGGGTTTTCAGGTGAACTGGGAGAAGAATTTTTCAAGGGAAATACTCCTGGTACTGCACCATCCTTACCTACCCCTAAAACACTGCTTACTCCTAGATGGCTAGGAAGCATCCCCTCCTGCTCCCTGGTCTGCTTGGACCTCATCCTGAAGTCCCCCATCTCTGGGCAGGAGAGGACAGGAGGCTGAGGTCTGGATACACCTCCTGTGTTTCTTGACCTCCCCTTCTGTGTAAGGTGAAATAACCCAAAACACATTCACTTCCCAGGGCTGGAAGACCTGGCTACCACCCAGAGCCTCTGGACTTTTACAAGGATTTGTTTTTTGACCTTGTCCAAGCTGCTCATTCCTTCCTTTCAGGAGTGACAAGGCTGTCCCTGACAAAGAGAAACTGACACCAATGCTGCATGAGTGGTGTCCCAGAATTTGAGAAATAACCAGCTCAGACCCACAGCTAGCTAGGAAAGGGGTTTAAATTAATCTTTGTTGGATCCTGCTAAATGCTTCCTCCATGATTAACGCCAGAGGTGATGTTGATAGCAGGATTCATTGTCAAAATAGCTTATAAAACAATTCCATAAAAACGTGTAAATCTTGTGTTGATCTTACTTTTTACAAGGAGTCTTAAAGCCATATATCCCAGCACCATTTACAAGGTTGTTGCAGGTGTGGGAACAGCCTTAGAAATATAGCTACTACTTAAACTGTGTATTTTACGAGCCCGGGGAAACATCCGTTTGAACTGTAAAAGGAGCTTTCCAGTCCTCTTGTTCCTTTGTGCAGAGACCAGGCCACTGCCCATCAGACTTCAGCACCCCCTGAGCCACAGCCAAGGTGCAGAGACAGGATTCCTTTGTCAACAACCCTTAGCAAAGCTTTCCAGGATGCTGAACTTTGCCTTCAGGAGGAGCTGGTCTCCCCAAGCCCGGGTGTCACTGCCAACCACTGAGCACCCTAAAACCACTTGCCATTTGCAGCCCCCATTTGCAGTGGGGTTGTTTTGCTGTGGGCTGCAGTCATTCCTCTGGTGAAGCTCACAGGTTATTTACTGCTGCTCTGGAGCACAAAGAAACAGGTGGAAAGGGGATGAATGAATAGCGCAACCGTGTGAATCAGATGACAGAAGGCATTTAAGTAGGCAAGATATACCATAATTATGTAATAGATATTTAATAGACATCAGGGGGAGTCTCTTGGGGATAAAGGAAAAGCCAAGAGACATTTCTCCCCGTGAGTTAAAAATTATCAGGATTTTAACCCCATATTAACATTCAAGATTACATCCCCTCCTCCACATCCTTTCAGCTCTCCTTTCAGCTCACAGTGAAACAGTCCTGAGATTGCTCAAACTACTGCCCTCATCACACAGGGACCATGGAATACACGACTGATTAGGTCCTAAACTATCACAAATCTCTGCTTTTCAGGCTACATGGGCAACCAGCCTCCACATTGCACCTGAAGGACTCTGTGCTGTGCAGCCAGATACATGGGGTACACATTTATAACCCTGGGAGGAAAAGGGTTGCACTTGGTTTTGAAGTACAGGGGCTCTGGGTTTTAGCAAGGATTTATACTCTGACCTTGGCCAAACTGCTTATTCCTTCCTCTAAGGGCTGGCAAGGCTCCTCCAGCTACACCCAACAAAGAGAAATATCAGAGAGCTGCAATGTGGTGCCACCATTGCCACGCAGGGCTCTGCCCTCACCTTCATCCTCCTCATCAGGGGCCTGGCCTCACCTTCCCAGCGGATGTCTCAGTGCCCTCTTATCTCCTGCTCATATCTCCTGTGTAAGACCAAATATTGACACTGTTCAGGAATGGCCCTTGGCTGTGAGCACATCTCCTAACCCTCAAGATAGCCCTTGACCTCTCCCCAGGCCCTGAAACACACAGAATAAATGCAGGAAAGAGGCACAGTGATTAAAGCTGGTTTACAGCAGTTGGAGGGATAAGCTCACCGTGTCTGCTTTGTAACAGCTCATTCTGGGGACTCTCAGTGACACTGAGTGGCAGGCATTTGGATAGTGTTGTGGGATCATCCTCTCCTGAAATGAGCTTTCCTCTAGCCCTGTAAAACCTCCAGTTCATGATGCCCCTTGGATTTAACATAAAATAGACAAAACCCTTCCCTATTTTTTTAAAACAGGCCTTCTAAGAGTGTCCAAATCCTGAATTTTACAGTATCCTTAACAATGTACAGTGACTGTGCCATGGGATGGCTGAATAAACACCACAGTGGAGGGGCCAGGATCATCTGTGGGTTATGAGCCTGTACAGTGCTTGACACACTGAATCTCCTTCCTAATCAGGGGTTGTTAAAATGCTGTTGTAATAATATAGCATTATATAAAATGCTTTATATATTTAATCTACTAATTGGCCATGATAATAAGAAGTAACTTTATAGTTGAATGCATGAAACCTCATTATCTGAATCCGATTTTAATGTGGCTTCACCTGGACTTTATCAAGTGCTGGGCTCATTTAACAACCTTCCCTTCAGCCAGAGCAGTGATGTGGGATTCTTTCCAATTCCTTGGTTATTTATTTCCACAAAACACTAAGGGTTCTAACAGGAGTCTACTCCACACACACTCACCTGGCTGTAACCTGCCTGTTTTGAGTGATTAGGCAGGGACTGATAAACCAATGTGGGCAGAGCAAGCACACAACTCCCCATTTCTTTTGGAAACCAGGCTAAAAATAGGGGACAGGGAGTAGAAAATGAGACAGGAAGACAGGAATGGATCTATCAATAGCTCCTGCCCTGCTTCCTGCTCCTTAGTGTCTCTCAGCAGATGTCAGGTAACCTTTAAAAACCCCCTAAAGCAGCGGTCATTTATCAGACATTTCTTAAATTGAGATAAAGGGGATTTGGACCTTGTGCAATTATGTGCATCCCAAAAGGAATTTAAAAAAAAAAAAAAAAAAAAGAGGAAAAAAAGCCTTTCTCAGTGGGTGTATTTTGTCTCACAGAAAGTTTCTGTTTCTAATAGAGCCACGGACCAACTGTGGACTTTGTACTCCATCTGTAGCTAAGTGACCATATTGCACTGATCTGTCTCCCCATTCCCTTGGTGCTCCCACTGCTCTGACTGCAATCCCCAGCAGAGCAGGAGAGGAAACACCACCTTTAGCAGCACTGGTCCTCCCAGGGGCTGAAATGCTCCAACTCTAGGTAAGAGTAACTTTCTGCCTGCAGAAACCTGTCAGCAAGATCCTATTGGCAGTGGGTGGGAGAGCACAACACAGGTTCTAGCTCGGCCTGTCAGAGGTGAGGGAAGGATTTTCCGTCCGAGCCGTGGACCAGCCCTTCCTGCAGCTGCAGGAGCCGGTGATGGTGAGTGTTGCTCACTAGATGGCGAAGGACGCCTTCCTCCCTGCCAAGCTCCAAGGAGAGATGGAGGAAAGGGCTTGGATCACCGAGGAGACATCGGGAGCCTGCTAAAGCCACAGGAGAAGGAAGGGTGAGTTACTAAAAAAAAGGAGGTGGTAGAGTTGTAGAGTTCTCCTTGAAGAGATGGTGTCACATGTTTGAGAATCTCCCTGTTCACTGGATTTGAAACAAACTTGTAGGCAAGGCCACAGCTACCAAAGCTGTGTCACCTCCACAGCACCATTCCTCTGCTGCCCCAGGGGTGCTCAGCACATGCAGGATCGTAACAGCAAGGACAGAAGTGTGTCAGAGGCAGATTTAAACCCTTCCACGGAGGCTGTGTTTGTTTGGCCTGAATAAACCTCATGGTTTGCCAGGCTAGGAGACTTGGCTGCCCCAGGTACCTTCAGTCTCTCAACCACAACCAAGGAAGCACAAGAAAGGACAATGCTGTTTCTAGGGTGCTCAGCTATAAGCAAACCTGTCACTCTCAAACAAACAAAATAGAACAAAAACCCCAGACAAACACATAAATTTCAAATACTCAAGTGGGACAAAGCTGTGAGCCAAGCAAGACTGTTTTGAAAGTGTTCAGCTGCTCTAGTGAGTCATAAACCAACACAGCAGCTATGGCAGTGAGTTAGAGGAGAGTAATTTCAGCCACATTTTTGCAGCAACTAGATCCCAGGAATGTCCTGCTCTTGCAAATCATCAGTGTTTACAAGGCAAATTCTGCACCATTTTAGGCAGATTCCCTCACACAGGCTCAGCTATTTGCAAACAGCTCCTTCTCAGTGATGCTGGCAATTTCATCTCAGGTGCGCTCAAATTTGCACCTTCTCTGCCTGCCCAGCCCAGTGTGAACCCGTGGCTGAAGCTGCAGAAAGGACCAGAGGGTGTGTGTGCTCTCCCAGCTGCCCCAGTGTGAGTGTGGTGGTCATGGCACACAGATGCCAGCTCAAGCATCCAAAATGTCCCTTTGCATCCGGGAGCAGCCCCTATTCCTCCCTGTGAGATGCCCTCATGGAAATGAAAGCCCATCTGCATTAACCCCCAGGCAGCAGCACCAGTGACTTCACACCTGAGTTTACAAATATGGGATAACACACTCACATAGTGGTGGTGTGTTGATATATGCCCAGACATGAATATATCAAGCAGCAAGGAGATTTTTGAACACAGCTCACAGCCCTTTGGAATAAAATCAATCCTGAGAGTAATATATAGCAGCCTGAGGTTTTCTTTGCTTCCTCCAGCCCCAGATTCGTTATCCCCATGCTGCATTTTTTGCAGAATAAAGCAAATGTATTTCTGTTCAGAAAGCCAAGGCTCTTCCTGCCCAGCTCGCCAGGATGTGAAATTACCTGGAAGGTGGCACTGACATTTTTCCTGAAGCTCTTTTCTATTTAACAGAAGCAAAGTCACGTTGCTGAGAGACCCCTTAGTAACAGGAAGCAGTTGTCCAGTTTAAAGAACCAGCTAGAAAGCAAACAGCTTTGCCTCCTTTTTAAAGCCCCTCAGGACAATATTTACTTTTCTAAAATATCATTGTGCCACGGCTTTGGGACTTTGCTTGACAAACTTGGGGGTCTCTGAGCAGTTCAAAGTGGGCTTGACCTATAGCTGAGCATGGAAAACAGGAACTGCATATAAATAACTAAATTACAGAGAGATCAATTCTCAGTCAACTCATTAGCAATGCCCGGCGTCTTTAAGTGATAACTCCACTCTCTAAGACCTTTACGTAATTACTTGCACAAGGCACATTTTACCCTTTGGTTTGCAAGTTTCATAAATGAAGGTTAAGTTTACTTAACCACCCAGGATTTACCAGCCATGTTAAAGCATAAAATGCATGTGCTGCCAGGTGTCTCTGCAGAAACTGCCTTGTTGATTCAGAGACTCCAAGGTTAAATGATGGCTCCTGAGTCCAAGTTAGCTGCCCATTGGGGAACGGGAGGATCTGCACTGTAACATTGTACCACAGTTCAGACAGGGTTGATTTAACGAGGCTTTGGAGTTAAGATAGCAGTGATTGTGAAAGCCTGAATGAAAATCAGGGGTTTTGCTGTACAGCACACCCATAACAGGAATCTCAAGTGTGTCACACTCCAGTTTGTTACAGAAAGATAACTACATTTTTTCCCCAGACAGATCTTTTTCTATCTTCTGTCTTTTGATCTATGCTATTTGCACATTTGCACATCTGTAGGATCCAGATTTCTACAGCCTTCATGTCTCTCACTCACGGTTCCTACAAGTGAGTGGTGGGCCAGATTTACAGCTGATGTGAATTAGCACAGTCCTGTTAATATTTTTGGCAAGTCATGCTGGCCAAAATTAGGTTGGGTGGTTTAAGGGTGGTGCATTTGTACCTCTATGTTTGATTGATTCTTTCATGACAGCATTTTGGATAATCTGGTTTTCCAGCTTTAGCATGCATTCAAGCTTTTCAGACATCGCTGGAGCACCCAGTGGCTCAGTAAAGTCATGTGTGTACCCTGAGAAATTGGGTCAGAGAGATGTGAAGCCATTGGCTTGTGTAATGCAGGAAACCTGGGAGAGAGCAGCCCATGGGACATGTGTTTTCCTTCCTCCAAACCAAGCTCTTTACCAGAAAGCAAAACTGTCCAGATTCTGGCCTTCAGCCCAGGTGTGCTCCACCAGATAAACATGATGGGTCACGATGCTGACTTCCCAGGAAGGTCCTCAGCTGTGGCTAAGGCTGGATCTACCACTCCATAGAATGCTTCAACAATCTCTCCCCGCTGCTGCCTCTCCTGGAGACTCCCTCCTTCAGTGCATGGACCAAACAGAGAGGTGTTTCCTTGTGGGTCACTCAGAAACCCAGGGAGAAGCTGAAAACTGGCACGTTTCTCACAAAGTGCAGGACAATCCACTGGGGGCCTCTCAAATCCCATCAGATGATGGGGATGCCTGAAGTCTGCTCACCTGAAGTTTGCTCAGATCTTTGGTCACATTCTCACCCACCTGACAGAGGAAAGATGAGTGTATCTTATTTTCCATATGGTGTTCAGATGAAGTGGGCTGGAAAATTCTGGTCAAAAATCTGGCTTTCAAAGCCATGCCATAACTGCTCCATCACTAAGAGCAACCCACTGGTGTTTTGTAACCCAGTTATTACCCTCTGATCCTGGGGAAAGTTCATGAAAGCATTCAGAAATGTAGCTTGTTACTCCTTTGTACACTGACAAAACTGTGACCTTAAGTCAGTGTGCATCACAGCATGAGAAACCTCAGATTTCCTTCTTCTCCAAACCTACAGGAAGTAAAATTCTGCCCAAAGATCGATGATATGGATGTGTGATGGCAAAAAATATCCATACTTTGTCCTGTGGAATATCCATATATAACCAGAAATTCCTGTGAATAACACAGAAGAGTTTCCATGGAGCTGCAGAGGTACCACTAAAAGAGAAAATCTGTCCCAGGTTTCAAAACAAAAGACAGCTGCAAAGCCCTCACTGAAACTTCTTAGAATCAAGGAAAAGAAACAAATGGTGTTTCATTCATATGTAGAAATTGGCTTTGTGACTTAGATAGGGCTAATCTGTTCCCAGGAGCTGATGGGTTTCTCAGTGATTTGGGAAGGTAGTTTTCCAGACAGGGTGCAGGTGAACATGGATTTGCCCATGGCTGATTTGGAAACGTAAGTTCTGTTCACATTGCCAGCATGGGGTTGGAGCTACAGGTGCCAGTGAACAGATGAAAATGGCTTGAATCAGTTGTGCCTGCATCACTGTTAGACCTGAACTCAAATCTGAGTCAGTCCCATGCTGCCAATTTTTTTTAAGGCAGAATTTGAGCTGATAACCACTAATGTGAGTTAGTACAAGCATGGAATGGTTTTGGTTCATCCAGACCAGTAGGATGGGTTTAATTCCCTTTTTACATATTTAGCAATCTACATCCATTCCTAGGAACGTGATTATAGCCACAGATGAAACACCTCACTCACATCTGAACAGAAGTGTAACATCTCTCTACCACCAATTAGCCTCAGTGGAAGCTTGGAAAAGAGTGGGTTGAACCTCCAGCACAGCTAATGGTGGCAATTTAGAACCCTCTACAGTTCTGGGTGCTTCTGTGCTTCCTGCTCTTCTGGAGGGACTGTTGGTGCATCTGTCCTGGTCTGGAGGGAGGTACAAGGCACTGTGAGCAAGAGGAGGTAGCACCTTCTATTAGAACACACTGGATTGGAAAAAGTAGGTTAAGCTTTAAAGCACATGAGCCTTTCTTCAGGTTTTGCCTAATTAAACCCCTCTGCCCATAGCAAATCTGAGTGTGATTTTAAAGGAAGGATAGAAGTGGTGCAAAGATTTTGTAAAGAGCTCAGCACAATAGGCTATAGATTGCAATAACTAACCATTAGTCTTGGGGAAATAGCTCAGCCTCTGATCTGACATTTTAGCAGCTAAGAGCTCTGGCTAACAAATCCTACTCTGAATTACTCTCTCAAAACCTTATCAAAAGGAAATGGAGCCTTTTGAAATTGCTGGCATCTCTGGAAGACTGATTTATCAAATTTCCCCTGGTTCAAGCAGAAAACCTCTGTTTTCCTCTGCTCTTTAACCTCTTATTTAAAACGTCATTTTACTTTGAACTGTCAGAAGAGGCAGCGAGGGAAGCAGCAAGCTCACCATCAGGAGGAGGTGAAAGCTGAAACTTTACCCGTCCTTAGTGAGTTTATCCACATCTCAATGGCATGCTCTACCAATGTGTTTATTTTTATGACTAGAGCATATCCCTTAACCTCAGGGATCCGAACATTTCCCTGGAATGTACAGACGTTTCATATCATTTATTTCCCAGTGGCCCTTCCCCACACATGCATACATAAACACACACGCTTCCATCCACATTCTCTTGATCACACTGCTGTACACAACCAGACAGCACAAGCACACAGGCATCCCCATCCATGGCACCATCCCTATCTATAGCCCTCAGCAGGAAATATAAATGTACACATTCCTGTATTTAGACGTACGTATTTATAAGATGTAGATGAACATTTAAAGTCTGTGGTTTGTGTATGCATCTATTTACACAAGATACAGGGGTGAAAATGCACATATGTGGAAAACCAGGACTGCAAAGGGCCCAGACACATGCCACTGATTCCTGTGGCTGCTCAGGACCTTACTGTGTGGTTTCTACAGCCCAGGGAAAGCATTTGGGTGGGATCCAAAGAACTTCCATTAGCCAAACATTTGGATTTCACTCACCTCTGTCTTTTTTAAGGGGAAAACTCCTGCCTGGAGCTAAGAACCAAGATGATGGAGCAGATTCCCCCTCAGAAGCCCTACTGCAATTAGGATTCTGTGAAGCTGCTGCAGCTTTGCTCTGTTACAGCTCTGTCCCCTTGCCATATTGACTCAGGCTCTAATGAGATGTTACCAAGCACTGAGGTTGCATTCAAGCTCTCACATAAGCAGCCAGCTGAGGATTGGACTCCTTTATCAGTTTGTGCTGCTTACTGTGGGCCAAGGTCTTCAGCTGGTGTAAATCAGCCCAGCTCCACCGAGGCCATGAAAAATGAGGTGCATAAGTTAAGCATCTGTCTCAATGGCTGATGTTTATCTTTGCTCCCATGGCCTCAATTGCACTTAAGATGAACATAAACCCATGAAAACAGTTTAATGGGACATGGGCTTTCTGCTGATCATCTGCATGCAACTGAATTTTCCTCCATTTGATTGCTAGACTGAGTTCAACAGATATGCATGTTACAAATAATTTGTCATGCTCTGAGGCGCGTTCCACCCCAGGCCACAAAATGTTCACAGTAATTGAAATATACAGCCAAATTCCAAGCTAGCATAAATCTCTGCTGATGTCAAGCCATATGGAAATCCATATGATTTCAGAGCTGTAAAAAAAACCTAACAGCCAACCATGCCTTGTAGTGAGAGACTTACGCAGCTCAATCTGATTATTCTATCACAAAGAAGATTAAGAGGTGGCTTCACTAGGATGTCCAAGTACAGATGGAAAAAGGAAACACCCAGTATGGAATGGTTCTTTATTCCAGCTGAGAAATGCCACACAAGATTCATTGCTTGAAAATAAATGCCAGACAAATTTGAATGCATGATAAAGCATAGATTTTTTTTTTAACATGGAATCATTGATCAAAGGATAAAGTGGACTCTACCATTAAAAGTCTTCACACTGGGGTCAGATGCTTTTCTTCACAAAATTCTTTCTTCTAGGATATCTTGGTGGGTTCAATACAGCAGTAACAACATTAGCTGTTGAACTTAATGTTTTCTAAGAGGCTGTGACTATTTACAAGAAGCCAGTGAATTAAGGTGGAGAAAAGCCACTGTGCTATCAATAGAACTAAATTTACTACAGATTGATTTATCTTCCACTTGAAAATGCTTATGGGACTGCTAAGTAAAAAATTAGAGCAGAAAGCACTGAACTTGATAAAACACAGAGCTGAAGGACAGACTAATGATCCCTTCTCTTCACAATAATTTATTTACTTCAAAGCCCTGTCAGTTATCCCTAAAATCAGAATGGTTTTTAGAGCTGTGAAATTAAATTCTTCCAGTTATAACAGAGAAAAAAAAAAAAGGATGAGCCCTCTCAAACATGAAAGAAGAAATATTATTGATCACTGAGAAAGAAATCTGTATCTTGCTAAATTTGCATTCTTCTGCAGCAAAATCAATGGTTTTCAAAGGATCCCAGCTGCCAAGTTCTGTGGTTGCTCCAAGTTTCAGCATTTAGCTGAAGAAAGGCCAAGGTGCCAAGCTGATTTTTAAAAAAAGTTTTTAAAAAGAGTGTTTGCACCATCTGTTCTCTAGCAGTGGTGCATTCCTCAAGCTGAGATGTCATCAGCTTCTCATTATCGTTCTTAACGATTCTTCTAAGTCAATCAAAATCAGAGAGAGAAGAACAGATTTGGGGTGTTTGTGCTGTGTTTGCACACTACACTGTGCCCAAAGTACATACGTTTTTTTGGTTATTTCCATCCATGGCTCTTTGGCAGCAGAGCTTGGAGTCAGAACCCTAGCTTGTCAAAGAGATGATGATTATGTATTATATATAATCACAATGAAAAGGAGATTTGAGATGAAAATCTAAAACTGGGATGGGGTGGGAGTGAAACCAACTCACTCCAGGCAGCATTCTAATTTCAGTCGTTGGTTCAAATCCCTCCCAGAAGCCACAAGGCAATGCAGGATCCCTAAATTTCTTGGAAACTGGTCTCATGCTGTCACTAAAATCAGTGGGACACTTTGCTGGGCCTCTGCTGGAAGCCTGGGAAGGTTTTAACCAGGGACATCCCAGTCTGGTGTGCCCATACCCCATTTGAAGTAGGTTACAAGGGGCTAATTAGTCCAAAGAGGAACCAGGAGCTTCCAGGGCCAGGAGGGCACATTTGCCAACTGTGCTTTCATCAGGGGCAATGCCCACAAAGGAAAAAAAGGTTGAGGAAATCCATGCTCCAAGATGCAGAAATAAAAGTCATTTCCCTGAGAAAGAGCAGCAAAGCCCAGAAGCCCAGATCTCCCTTATATATTCTTGGCTTCCCCAGAGCTCTGCACAGCTCCCAGATGGGTGAGTAACTGCTGATTTATCCAGCCACACTGCTCAGATGGGATTTAGGAAATAAACCAGCAGAGACTTGGATTAAAAAGCCAACACAGATGTGCAGGGCATTTCCCTGGGATTAGTAATTGCCTAAGGGATTGGCCAGTGGCATTTCCATGCCAGATAAAGCTCAGGAGCAATGCTGCTAGGGCTGGAGAAAGGCAGGAGCCAAATTCCAACCAGGGGAAGTGCCACCACCCTAGAGAAAGGCTCTGTCCCTGAGGATTTTTTTGTGATATGCATGGCCCCTAGCAGCAATTAATGGTGCTGGGCAGAGCCATGACATGGGGACTATGTTTCTGGCGTCCAAATCAGACTCCAGCCCAACCTGATGTGCCCTCTCTGATCTGGTGACAAGTAAGTCAAGACCAAGGGCAACTGAACAGTGTCAGGTCTCTGCTTTTCAACAGGCTCACTAACCTGCAATATAATATCTGATGGTTAAATGGTTAAAGCAAAAATTTGGGCTCAGAGGAGGCTATACCATGAATATTATTGATGTATGTATACAATTGTAATATGGCCACTACATCATCTTGCCTCCTTAGAGGCTCCCCAGACTCATACAGCAAAACCTTGAGCCTCTCCAGGCAGAGCTGAGCCCCTTTACCCCAGGCTGAATGCAAGTAAATGTTCCTAAATTCTGGCTGCTCTCTGCCCTGAGTGTTTTACCCTTAAAAAGGAGGTGGGAGCAGTGATGAGAGGTAATTAATGCAGAATAGATTGAAACATTTCCCTCAAAGTCATCAGTTTCTTCCCTGCTTGGTGCTAGAAAAAGAAACAGAAATCTACAGAGCCCAGACTGAGGCTTGCACCTGGCATAGAAATCTCCATACAGATAGATGACAACAACTTGTAGGACAAATCAGGCTTCCTGATCCTACTCCTTAAGCCCTTTATTGGCTGGAAGGTGTCAATCCAACAAGGGGCCCATCAGATAAATAAGCATGGAACACTTTACTCTGTGTGGCTGAACTGAGCCCCTTGGGGATCACTACCTGGCAGAACAGGACCCAAAATGTTTGTGAAGCTACAGGAAAGATGCTGCACACACCCTTTCATAAATCCCTCTTTAAGACAGAAAAGTCAAAGGCTGGAACAACTCTCCCCTCTCCCCTCACCAGTTTGTTTCTGATTATTTTGTGCACAGATCACAAGGAGGAAAAAAAGTGTCTTATTTCACTAGGGAAGGGGAAGAGAAACACACTTGATGGTACTTTAAAGAAACTTTCAAAACCAACAATTCAAGTAAATTAATAGGCCTGGCCTGATGAGCATGAGTCATTTTCAGTACAAACTAACCACAAAAAAAAATCTGGTTTTAAATTTAGAGGAGAAGGCAGGGAAAAAGTTTATAACATAATTAATGCATTTTTTAAATTAGGCAATATTACCATGAGTGGAGACAATTATAAGTTTCCAATATCAGAGACCAAAATGGAACTCTTTAGTCACGACCCAGCAATAGACTTCTTTAGTGACCAAATGATTAGAGTTTGAGATCAAAATATTACACCATGTAACTATCACAGAAAATAAACTCCACTCTGCATGTACTTTTACAGCTTTCTACTTCATGAACATTAATAGTTTTATTCTGTCCATTTGCATAGATTAGCATTTGAGAAAAATCTCCATTACTCCCTTCCCAAATTATTTTTTTAAAAGCTGTGAGCAGTTGATGTGTCTGTGTCTACCCCTACTCTATTTATTTGACACTGATATCCTCCCCAAAATGCAAACTGGTTTTCTGTGGACATACATGTGTTTCCTGTTGGCAGCTGTGGGATTCATGTGAGTGTTCGTGACTTCTAAACACGCACATGCAGGCTCATATGCACTTGGTGTTGTTCCTGTTGCAAACCCTAAGTTTAGTGATTTCTTCAAAAATCACATAAGAAACGGCAGCAGAGAAGAAAATCATTCTCCCAAGCAGCACTCTAGTGCTGATAGTGAAAAGATTTATTTTTCCCCGCAGCCCTGAACAGCCACAGCAGAGAAAATCCAGCTCCTAAGGACAGCTGTAATGTGCATCCCAGATCACAGTTGCTTTAGCCACATACCAAAAGACACACCAGCTCTTCCCCACGCTGGCTCTGCTCCCACAGCAGGCTCCTCCATGTGGACTGTGTCACTAAAGCAGCTGGAAAATGAACTCTCCAGCTTTGTTTTCTTCATGGGCATCACAGCCCAGGAGGGCACCCAGCAAACCAGCCTTCCCCAGGCTCAGCACCGTAATGGTTTTCCTTTCCTTCCTGGCTTCTAGCTTGGGCAGCTTTGGGTATACATCAAAATCATGCATGTTCCTAACAAAGATACCTCGTCAACCTTGAAATTCTACAGTTTTACAAAGAAATAATGTCCACACACATGCAATCCTACACACACAACACAGCTTTGCAATGAAACACTCATTCTATATTGTCACTACACACACACTTATGTAAAATTAGGGATAAGATACAGCATTTTTGTGCGACACAGACCCAGCAGCAGCGGATGTATTAGAGCTGAAAGATTATGTAGATATCGACCTGAGGCAGGAGTAGTGTGGGATAATTTAGTCCCATGGGTTAATTGACTATGAATGATCTTAAGATCACCAAACAACCTAACTAATGGCTTGTAATATGAGCTTTACATACAAGATACTACAAGACACAGCAGCTTGCAAAATCCCCTGCATTACTATATGTCCCCTGTTGTTGCAAATTCAGTATTACACAGAATATTGCGCATGTTTTATGCAGTGTAGTGATTCCTATACATCCATGTATATTGCGTATTGACTAGGATTGTATTTTACATTATATTACATATTGTGTAAATTTGTGCATAAGCCAGGACCAGGTGCCAACCCACACTGGTGACAGGCAGACACTGTCTGTTCACAGCAAAATCCCGGCAGTGGGGCAGGTACAGCTGGCACTGCAGCCCGTGAGGGGCACGGTGCTGCTGAGTGGAGTCAGAATCATTTCCCCTGGCCGCAGAAGGAGAAAGAGGAGTTACAAGGGCGGTTTCTAGCTAAGTCTCTGGGCTACACACAGGTCACAAATTCAAATTTTCTGTATTCCACTCATCAAGGTGTTAAAACAACAGACAAGTGGCTTTCACCTCTGGTCTTCTCCAAAGGGCATCTGAGTGTGTAGGAGGGACGCAAGGTGGGCACGTGAGTGCCCAAACCCAGGGAGCAGCCGGGGGATGGGGCGCAGCCAGCCCTTCATCCCCTCCCTCAAGCGTGCTCTCACATTTTGGGTGACAAGACAAGAGGAGCTGATGCCTCTGGATTTGGCACCGACCCCGTCCCTAAAAGGGGAAGCACCGGGGATGGGAGAGCATCGGGAGCACGGAGCAGCGGGGAGCCCACCCTGCCCACCCCGGCGGGCGGGGAGCAGCAGGAGGTGGAGGAGGAGGAGGAGAAAGCAGAGGAGGCGGAGGAGGCGCATTTCAGAGCGAGCAGGTCGGCAATCACTGCGGGAGAGTGTCGGGGTCCCGTCCTCTCCTCCCCAGACCCCTCGCACCTCCCTCAGCTGCCCACGGTGCGCGCCCGTGCGCAGCACGGCTCACTCAAGGACGCGCGTGTCTCTACCTAAATGGGCGTTTTGGTACTTAGGTACAGCTCTAAAGTCGTTTAGAGGCAAAAATATATACTTATCTATGTATTTAGAGGCCGTTTCCCTCTATATGGACTCACACATGCAAACAGAAGAATATTTGATAAAGTTTCCCGCAAATGCCGTGTATTTATATATTCACCTTCTCTGTCATTCTAAGATACCTGCAATTGTCTGTCATACGAATATGCCACTTCTGTAATCCCGATTCTCATTTAAGAAAGTAATTCGCCCCAATATATACTCCAAATTTAGTTGAAAAGGTATGTTCAAATTGAAGATGTACACAAATTTACTTTGTAATATGTTCTACAGTATGTAGAACTGTACATGCAATTTCGAATTACAAATAATGTGTCTATAACGTACCTCATGAGCATGAGGTGCATTTCATGGCATGTTTCACAAAGGTATCATGAAAATAATTACGAAATAGTCATATGTGTCATCTATACACACACAGGTATGAGCAAGGCAGGGCGCTGATTTTGTAAGTAGTGGATGAACAGGACGAAGCAGGAGGCAGAAGCCCCGGGCAGCCACATATCAGAAAAAAACTACCCTGGGGGATCCAAACACGCTGATTTTGTTTCGGAGCCTGGCTCGGCTCACGGGGAGAAATCCCAATTCGAAAGCAGGGCCAGCCGGGCTGGTCCCGCCGGCGGAGCAGGAGGGTCCCGGGACACCGCAGGGTCCCCCCCTCCAGTCCTTGGCGCAATCGGCTCGGGGCAGGTGATGATGGCTGCGGGACAAAAAACGTGTTTTCACCCACTTGTTCTCAGAAGGGACACCCGCTATCTACCTAGAAATCGCTGCAGAGGAAAGTAAGCAAAGATGCAACAACAACAAAACAAAATAAAACTAAATAAAACAAATACATTAAAAATCACAGAGAAACGGACCCAAACAGCCTCTCCGGCGGAGCTAGCCCGATCCAAAGCCGCTCGTTGGTTTTAGCAAAAATCAGTGGGGGGGAGGAGAGGGGAAACCTGGTTTGATTTGGTTTGGGACAAGCGTTTTCCGACATTTTTCGAAGATGATTTTGCATCGGCCGATGTGATTGTGTAAAAAGCCCTTCGGGATGCATCCCGCGAAGAGATGCGTGGGTCTGCTCTCCCACGGGAGCGGGAGAGGAGGGGTCGCTGGAGGGAGGAAGGAGAAGCTACAAGCGGCATGCAGGGGTGCTGCTGAATCGAAAGATGGAGGAAGACCGAGAGACGCTAAAAAAGAATGATTGGGGGGGGGAAGAAAATTACGAGAAGGACAGTTAGTAGTGGGAAGGGTCGGGGCGTTGAGGGGAGCTTCGAGATGAGGCGGATTTCCCCTCGACTACAGCAGCCCTACGCGAGGAAAGAAAAGAGAGCTGTAAACCAAGAAAGCAGTGTAGGAGAGCCGCAGCTGTGCGCCAGGTGATGGGGCCGGAGCGCCTGGCGGCCGGGAAGCGGCTCGGGACAGCGGCAGGACGCAGCCCTCGGCCCCGCAGCCCGGTTCCGGGGAGAGCCCGCCGGGCTCGGAGGTTTGTTGCTCGCTAATGATCAACATCTCTTTTTTTTGCTAATTAGAAGTGCCTGGCGATGCCGGCGCCTGAGCGCTCCGCCGGGAGGGCACGGCCACCCGCTCCGCCGGGGACCACCCCGTTCGGGGCATCTCGCGGTGCCACCGCGGGAGCCACCTTCCCACCTGCACCGGGGCGGGGGGGACACGGCCAACCAGCCCCCTCCTTCCTTCCAAAACCTGCAGCTACCTCCTGGCACTGCGCTCACCAGCCGGGCGATGCGCTTGAGCGAGTCCCGCAGGATCCGGTTCTTTTGAGCTAATGCAGTGGGATGTTTGTTTTCCCTGCCGGCGGTTTTTCGGTTTAGGGTTTTTTGGTTTTGTTTTGTTGTTTTAATATTTAATAATTCTTTTTTTTTTTTTTCTTTTTTTCTTTTTTTTCCTGCGGGGCCGGTGCACTT
>VYXF01009087.1:187514-204999 GCA_013397295.1 Polioptila caerulea | reverse complement strand
TTATTTTTTTTTTTTTTTTTTGGATCACACACTAAGGCCCATCACAAATGAGACCCCCGAGGCTTTGATGCCTGTGTTTGGACACAAGCAATTATCTCTAATTATTGTTTTGCTTTTCAGTTTGCCCAACTTTCCAACAGCCTTGAAAAGAAACTTCAAGGAGCGGGCTCAGCAGACTGAATGAGACATTTCTCCACGAAAGCCCCTCCCAAAGCCCCCTCTCGCTTCCATATTGAGAGAAACAAAATCTTCACAAATGTTTAAGTACAATATGGGTTTGCCAAGGGGTTTTCTTTTCTTTTTCTCTCTTTTTTTTTTTTTTTTGAAGATGATTTCTAAAGACACGGGAACATTTGTACAAATAAGGCGCAGATGGGAGTGAGGTGGGGGAGCACACTGGAGCTGAATATCTGGGAAGGGAGGTGAAATGGTTTTCATCTGGGAAGGAAGTGGAGAAGCAGAGATTAAAACCCCCTTAGACTTTCCCACCACTCATAAATAATACATTAAATTGCACTTACTGCTTTCTGCTCACTGAAGAGCAGTGGGCAAAGGCCTCAAGTCCTGAAGATAATTCACAGTCTGGGGCAATGGCAGGACTGGGAGGCAGGACTGGGGAGACAGAGTGATGTTTTGGGGAGTTGTTTGGAAGGATGGGAAACAACCAAACCCAACACGTCAAGTCTGTGCTGATGCATATGGCACACACGTGCATACACACATGCAGCTGTACACATGTGGGTAAAATGCACCTACATGCACATATCTGTACATGCACACAGATGTGCAAATTTTGGCCAAGAAATAGCCAAAACATACTCACGGACTGAGAGACGAGTGTGCACACAGGTATCCCACACACTCATGGAGGAATGTGTGTATGTGTGTTTGCATCCACGTGTTTATGTGCACATCCACGGGCCCACCACACCTCTGGGCCCCTTCACTCGAGGAGGAGGGCGAAGGATGCAGAAAAACAGGGAGTAAAACTTGCAGTAACAACCACTGCACTGTACGTGGACATGGTAAAGTCATTTGTGAGCTGGGATTTTACCTGGGCTGTGTTAGACACCCCCCAACTTCTCAAAGTGATGATAATAACAACTCCACCACCCAATCCCCCACTGCATACCCGAAGCCTGTGATTTTCAGCTGCTAACTCACCATTTATTTAGCAATCCTTCACAGTAACCAGAGCAGGCTACCCAAAACATGTCCAGCCTGCTGAGACAAATCTTTTGCTGAAAGGCATTGATCATTTTCTGCAGCTAAAATTCCTCTGCAAATCAATGCCATCCAGTCATTAGTTCTTCACAACCCAGCCTAATGGGCCATCTCATCTCCATCCAGGAAAAGGAAAACACAGCCCTGCTCCTTCCCAGACCTAAGTGCACAGGCCAAGGTTGGCAAAGGTGGGGGAGCTTTTGTTTATCGCTCCCCTCCTTTGGTGGTAGCACTGCAGAGAAGTGGTGTCATAAATATTTGTCTTTCTGCCTGGCTGTCTGTCAATACACATGTCTAAAATCTACTCTAACTATAAATATATAAACATGGCTTAGCCTGGACTTGGCAGTGCTGGTTAACAGTTGGACTCAATGATCTTAAAGGTCTTTTCCACCCTAAATGGTTCTATGATTCCATGAACTGATAACATATGTGCATTTGTACACATCATGCTATATATATAACATAGCATTAAATACATATAATTTAGTGAGTGTATCATTACAGGCATACATACATCCATATAAATAAACCCAGGCATGAGTGTCCCTTGGGTATTTTATTTTACTACTTGATTAGTAGCAGCAGCAGCAGTAATAGACATATTTCTGTCAGATCTAGACTGGTAACATAAGAGCATATTATCCTTTTAGGAAAGTAATTAGCATCAGGGATCTGATTCCTTTTGCTACCCTTCTAATTAATTATACTTGGTAATGCCATCATTAAGAAGAGCAGAGTGTTTGTTCTTTTAATCTCTCTGTAAGGGACATGAGTTGGGAACAAGCTGCTTTGCTGCGCTCTTTATTCCACCACTCGGCCCTCCTCTTTTTGTTTTTTTTCCCAGCCAAGCTTTTTGCAGCAAGAGCCTACATCCCCCTCCTCCCCCCAAACACAACAAAACAAAACAAAACACNGGGGGGGGGGAGGACACCCCAGCGCAGACCGCGGCTCTGATCTCGGGGTTTTTCCTGAGCTCGGGGTTTTTCCTGAGCTCGGGGTTTTTCCTGAGCTCGGGGCTGTCTGCGGCGCGCCGTGACCCTCCTGCCAGGGGTCGGTGCGCTCGCCCGGGGGGCGGCTGTCCCCTTGGCGGGGCACGGCCACGGGCCCCGCTCCCACACGTGGGGTCCCGGCTCTGAGCTGCTAATTGCACGGGTTCACTGCTCCGCCAGCCCGCGCCTCGCCCGAGCGCCGCTCCGCGCCGGGCCCGCATCTCTCGGGGACCACACACAAGCAGCGCGCAGGGCTTTTGTGCGGCAGAGAAAAGGGGATGCACAATGGAAAGGGCGAGAAGGAGAAAAAGAGTTGGTAAACACATTGGCTGCGGTACCTAGAGACCAAGGCAGTGCGACAGGTTCCCAAGAGAAGATCAAAAGTTGGCCTTTGGGATAAGCAACTGAGCAAACTCAAGTATGTTTCGATAATGAACTGCACAAAAGCAGCAGAAGGAGGACGGTGCTGAACTAAATGAGCTGCTCAGAATGCACTGATATGTATATTATATAGATATTCCCCTACCTGCCCTGCTGGCCCTGGCACACATAGGTGTGTGTGCAGGCAAAGCACAGCACAGAAATCTGCCACACACACCACACAGCTATAAACAGATCCCTGCAAGTAATTCTCCCCACAGAGAATTGGATAAAAACACCTCTGAGCTCTGCCTTGAGACTTCAGTGTGGATAGTTACACAGATTTACCCTCAGAGATGTGTGAGCTTATGGGCACGGGAATAGTGCTGCATACACAAAATATGTGTGTGTACATCACAAATAGCCCAGCATGTCTGACAAAAAAAAAAATAAATCTGTGTTTAGATGTCCGTGTTACCTATTCACATAGTTCTGTGCAAATTGCAAAAATACAGAATTGATCCTGGGTGTAGCAGACACAGAGAGCTGTGTGTTTATTATTGTGGGATCCAGGCTACATTTGCATCTAATAAAAAATCATGCTGCTCAAAAATACTATCTTTTTTTTCAAAAATGCACAAATGAGAATTTTCCTAACAGGGTGGGATGTGTTTTTATACTCCAAAACTTCAGCAGCCTGGGAGACCATTAATACTTATTTATCTGTCACCTGACATGACATCTGTCATGTCACTGAGCTTTCCATTAAGAAGAACAGGGAGCAGTTATATTAAGTTATGTCCAAGCTATCTCCTTACAAAGAAAAGGCCTCATTTGTTCCAGGAGCTAATATGCTGGTTTCCTTCACTGTTACTCACTGAGGCAGCAAGCATAGATGTGACAGCCAGACGGCTGATATGAATGCACATGGACATCTAAAGTCCAAAAGGAATATAATACAGTGTAATCCCAGTTTAACATTATTTTAAAACAAGGGGGAAACACTTAAACGCTTCCTACATAATGATATGAATTTTGCCCTGGATAAGATTACGTGGTTTTCAAGCATGATTAGCCATATGTCTAAACTGAAACGAGACAAAAACAAATCCAGCAACTTTGCAGCGCTGCTTGCTGAGCTCAGCGCTTTTTAGAGAGGACAATACGGAACTCATTCAGCTGAAATGCAGCCACAGCAATTGTTTCATTGAGAGAAATATGTTGTTAGAAAAACTACGGGAACATAGCAGTTTTAATTTGTCCACTGCTTTAGAAGGAGGATGCCTGATGTAACCCAATTTTTCAGCCTTATCAGTGTGACTCCAATGCAGTAAATCTAGATAGAACTTAATCCACAGTTGGTTCTTAAAAACTCACTTAGAGCATCCCCTATCTCTCCTAATTAATCTTAATAAAATAACCAATATGAATTTATAAAGAAATACACCAATAAAGACTGAAAAGGATCAATCCAAACATGCATGTGGGGAAGGGAAGGGAAGGGAAGGGAAGGGAAGGGAAGGGAAAACATCAATCTAAAGCTGTTAGTAGCATTTATTTTTGCCTGTGTGCTTTCAGTTGTACACATCCTCAGACCTCATTGAGAAGGCATACAGGCAACACTGAACTTTATTTTAGGATGTCTTTAGCATTTGCAGAGGAGATTGTGACATCTAACTGGAACTTTGCTATAGGAATGAATGCCGAAGTATCAGAGGAGACAGCTCTGTCTTCACTGACTTTAGAGGGAGTCAAACCATCTGACTTTACTTGAGCAGTTTCTGACACATTTTGAACCCGCAGATTGTCAGAGCACTAATGTCAAGCCTCCTGAGGATGGACCAGCCTCTCTCAGATGGCATTAGGAAGCACCTCAAAGTAGCCTCTGGGATCTTCATGCTGTGGGTTGAAAACCACAGGAGAAAGAGGGCTCCTTGCCCGGCAGTCAGAGGTTTCACACTGCATACCCAGAGACAAGGACAGCCCTTGCACTCTCTGGTTGTCATCTTCCCATTAACCAACTCTACGGATGAGCAGAGCTGAATGCCAGTGAGGGCACAAAGTACATGTTATTATTAACATGCAGCAGCTTGGAAACAGCCTGGGGTGAAGGTACTGTCCCACTTCTGAGACAAGCAGGTTGTGAAGGAGCAGCTGTGGGGAGTGGAGGATCACCCTCAAGTCTCACAAATCCTTCTGGGTTAAGGCTGCTGTCATGACAGTCCTGGAGCCCTCACACACAGCAGTGGTATCTGTTTATTTACAAAAAAAAAGGACTTTCTCACGAACCTATGTGAAGCTCAGGGTGCCAAGAACCTCGAGAGGAATTTTAGGAATGCATCAATCAGCTCATGAGAGTAATTGGTATTGGTTCACCGTGGCTTAGTGTCTCTTCCTTGTTGCTTCCTGGCTGTGTGATTCAACAGGTGAGTTTGCCCACGCTGAGCTCCTTTTGGTCTCTTGAGCCAGTTTTGCAGATGATGACTTAAGAGGTGCAATTTCCCTGCCAGTAGCTGGGTGTGAGTTCAGCCTAGGTGTGAGTCTGGTGTGAGTTACAAGCTGAGAGGGAAGATGGAAGTTACTCCAAGTCCAAGTCCTCCAGAGTTTTAAACATTACAGTTCACCTTGGCTTCCCTGAATGCAGTCCCTTCATTTGGGTAAGGCTTTTCTGCCAGCCTCCCACACTCAGTACAAAACCAAACTCCAGCCCTGTGTGTCCTTTAAATTATTTGCCTTTATTGTACAAGCTCCAAGAACAAAGCTAAAGAAAAACAATGAAAATAAACAAATTTTAAACACAACCACATTTCATGCCAATTCTTCAAGCCAAGCTCTTATTATTCCAAAGAACAGGGCCACAAATATGAGGGACAAAAATTGACAAATGGGTTTCTCTGACAACCAGCAGATCATGATTCTTGCTCAAGAAAAAGTAGCTCACAGTGCTCTTTTTAGGCCATAGATATCATGAGACTTCATTAACGACTCACGAAGTGCACAGGGAGATTTAAATGAGAACTATTTTCTTTGTGTGCAGAAAACCCTGATATTAATGGCTGGAGCAGGAACAAATTGGCAAGGTATAGGCAGACCACACTGTGGTCAGCACAAATTATTGTCATTTGCTGGAATAATTGCAGTGGCAACTGTTGCTGCTGTTGCTAAGTGTTTTTTTTTTCTTCCTGCGTGTCTTTGTGGTGCACACTATTTATGGCCAGATCCTGCCATTCCTGCAGAGTCAAGGCTACCCCCTCTGAGATCTGGATCATCCTGGCTTGATCTATTTTTAAGGACGGGCACAACTTCATTTCCCAGCCCCAGTTACAGTCTCTGCCTGAGGCAGGTGACTCTATTGACAGCAGACTTTGCAGAGTGGTCGGGTGATATCATGGTCTATTGTATTGCAACTAGAGGACTGCATTCCCAAAGTGGGTAGGAGGCTGTGAATGACTGTGCAACATGTCTTGCCATGTGAGGGAAGGATATCCCTTGTCCCTTGGCAGACACAGGGCTTGGGACTGCTTTCAGGCTTGTGCAGAGCTGGTGGCTGTCTCCAGCTTTCTACATTTGCCACGTGATACCTTGGAGTGGGGCAGACTTGTGGCATCATGCTGGACATGAGTGACTTCCACAGCACAGCAAAAAGCAGAAGCCAAGGGCTGGGAAAGAAGCCCTTTCTCCTTTACTGCCCCCCCCAAAAATTAAATTTTACAGGAGCAAAAGCTGATTTCCAGAATGGAGTTAACAGTGTTGGTCTTGACAGAAAGAATGGAAGAAAAGCACAGAGCAAAGCAAAGACAGGGAATAAATAGACAAGAGTGTGATTATTTTTCCAGTCATTAGAAGCATCTTAAATATGGTGAACCAGAGAGCTGATTTATTATCATCCTATTACCTTATAAGAGCAGAACAAAGAGCTGAAGCTGCGCCTGAAGGGAAGGTGATGCTTTCTAACACAGTCATCCCCGCACTCCCCCAGTACCTGATAATTAAAATCAAAGAGGGCAGGTGCAGCTTGGGTACAAAAGGGAGAACAAAGAGATGAACTTCTCTTTGAGCAAGAAAAAGTGTGTTTTCCCTGTTGCCTTTGACAGCTTTGTGTTCCCAAGTGATTTATCACTTCTGATGTGCCACGACTCTCCATCACACATTATATCAACAAGAAGGTGCCACCTTTGAACAATTCATGCTCATATTTAAGCTCACAGTGATACCACTCATGTAGGATGGACCTCCAGTTCCCTTGTTTTATATACATCCAAACTCTTTCAAACCAAACTCTGTAAGAGGTGCAAGGTCAGAGCAAGAGTGAAAAAATACAAGTCAGGTCCAAGCCAGAAGGTTTCTGCTATCTCATCTATATTGAAAAGGCAAGATCAGAAAGACCAGAATTGTCTCTGAGTTTCAAGGGTCAGTGCAGACTCAAATATTTTTCTTGTGTGTGAGAATTTGAAAGTGGACAATATGTTCCAGCTTAACACTTTGGAAATGAAAATATATTTGATAACTATAAGGAGGAGGTACTTTAAAATGATACAGTTTCAAAATATGAATGCCAAGAATTGTGGCTGAATCTTCCATTGCCAGTCACAAAATAGTGAAGGGTTCTGAATTTTCATTTCATGCCTCAAAACACACTAATATCCAGAAAAGTATTGCAGCACATGAAAATCATATCCAACATGAGACAGAATGGATCAGATCTCTCCTGTTGCTCCAGGTTCCGAAATTCCCTTCTCCATAAGCCCTAGAGGATCTGTCTTCAAAATGCTGTCATTTGGCTTTCAAATTTGTCTTGGCAGGAAAAATTGCATTTAAATAGGAAACAAAACAAGGCTTTGGTGCAAGCTGTGCCTTTGGATCTCTGACCTAGTCCCAGTCCTCAGCCAGGTATAGGGAGTGAAACAATTATTTTCGTGCAAGAGATCCCAGATATTTGTCTGTGACCCCTCATGAAGAATGAATTGGTCGGGTCATTTCAGCAATGATGAACACACCATTGCTCCCCCTTCTTTTGTCTCCCTCCCAACCTAGCTTCATCTGCATAAATATTAATACTGCAACTCCTAATTAAATCCAGGAATATATTTACCTTCACAGATGAGCTACTTAAGCAACACAAGAGGGGCCTCCTGTTTCTATGAAACTTTGCAGCCTGTAAAATGCAGCAGTTCTCCCCGGGGTTATTGCTGCTCAGTAAATAATGGGAAAAGATGAGGAATATTTCTGAAATAGGTCAAGTACACTCCAAACATAAACATGCTAATAGGGAGAGATGTAAGAACAGTGCCAAATGTCAATGATCACCAAGTAGCTCCCGAATATATATTTACTGAATGCAATGCTTCTCTACTGAACAGAGTTGACATAATGACATGCTCTTAGAGGAAACTTTCCTGGTTATATTTTATTAGAGGAGTTATATCATTTTTTTTTCCTGAAGTGCAACTAGAAAGTTCCTTCCCTCAGAAGACACGCTGTTTGAATAATAATAATAATAATAATAATAATAATAATAATAATAATAATGTAGTAGGATGCAAAAGGCAAACAATTTCTGTTTTTCTCAGAATGGTTTGTATAAATCAGACAGCTTAGCTGTGCTTCTCTCCACACCCAGCACAACAAAACAGCTTGACTAGTATTGACTGGACTGTTATGGCTATGGGAACAACACTGATTCTGAAGTCAAGATAAAATACCTCAACTGCAGCTTCCCTGCCCACAAGAACTTATTACTCTGTCAGGAGAAAAGTCTAGACTGATGTGACATGAGACCAGATAAATCCATGCTGTCTGTTCCTTATCAACCACGTGCATGCAAGCAGTCTGGCTGATAACCTGTTACACTATTTAAGTTACAACCAGCTAAAAAACGTTTCCAGAGTGGACACTCGTGGAACAGGACATATTGAATGGGGTTTTATAGAGTCTGCCTGGACTCTGGCAGGTTGCTGTTGGTGAGCTGGATGATGCATGACAAAGCAAACCAGGTGAGTTGTTGCTTCAGTGTCGCTGTGGGCAAAGTTCAGCACCTGAACAGTTTTTCCCTCTATGCTGCTGCTCCTGGTGTGACATGCCAAAGATAAAAACTCAGCCTCACACTGAAATTAACAACCCAGGGCATCTTAGGCAAGACACGTGAGCTTAGACTGTCCCGCTGCTCGCTGCCAGGAAGGTCTTCCTTGTGTTTATCTTCTGCAACTGCTTCAAAACTGCCACATCCCAAGAGACCAATGGGAAAAAATGCCATGGGATTCATTTCCTTCGGATCCAGTTCAAGTCAAAACCACAAAGACGGTCCATAACCAACCTCTGATCAGAGCTGATCAAATACAGAAATAGTCAGACCTTGGGGGAGATTCTGAAGGAATGCACCAAGCAGCTTGAATTCAGAGGAGCACAACAGCCACAAAAAGTGGATCAGAAATATAGAAAACTTAAGATGAGAAATGGTTGAAAATTAGTGGGTTTGTTCAGTCTAAGAAATGCAAAGAGCCCCCAGTGTGACAATCCATAAACTCCTGAGTGAGAAGAGGGAGGTTGTAGACCTTTGTGTCTCCTACAGGAAGGACAGGAAGAGTCTTGTCCTTGAGCTTTGAAAGATGTAGAAAGAACTTTTGAAAGTTATTCAAAAGACAAGAGAGCACTGGAAGAGTTTGCTGATGGACTTTATGGTACCTCCATCATTAGGGAGTTTTAAGAAGAGGTTTGATGTGTGTGTGGCAGAAATGGGTTAGGGCTGGCTGTTTAGGTCCTGCATGAGGAGGAAAAATATCAGCACCTTCTCCAGGTCGTTTCCCACTCTGTCTTCTAGGATCTGTTAAGTCAAGCATATACGAAATTCACTGGACACACTTGTTCAGACACACTTGTGTGTCAGACTCTGGTCTTGAGACGAGGCCTTACTCAAGGTCTCACAGAAAAAGCTCCAAAATTCAGTTACTTTGGACTCCAAACCACCTTGATGCACTGGAGATGGTTTCATAAATTGAAGTGGAAATGAGGAGATTTCTTATTCTAGTAAATCAAATACAGAGTTGCAACCAGGGCTACAGAGTGGACCCTGCTCCACATCTGAACTGCTCCTGGCCCCAAGATATTACATCTAAACTGTTGGCTGGGAGACTCTGCAACTTTACCATGTCAGCAGCTATTGTGGAGCAACACACGAGGAGTTTTTGAGCTGGGAGGCCTGTCAGGGATCTTTATTTTATCTAAATAGGGACAAAGAGCTTGTGCAGTGCCAGCACTGCCCCACTGGAGTCAAAAGGCCTCTTGTTTAAACACCAGTGGCTCGAGGCCCGAAGATGTGCAGCTCCAGTAAGAAGGACCCGGGAGACGATGGTCTGCTCCTGCCAAGCAGCAACGTGGCTGTTTATCCAGAGGAACAGCACTCTGTGTGAATGATGGTAGGTTTATTCTGCAGTCAGCGTCACAAATTATGGCACTTTTCCATCTATTGTCCTATATGCTAAGTAAACATCATAAACCATTTAGTGCTATGGGCTTCTGAAAATCATAACGCAAGAGTTTTACCATCAAGGAACAATGAAAGGGCAAACAAGGAAGTCAATCCATGTAAGTCAGCTTTGTTTTCCCTGTGACAGAGCGGTGTATAACTTGTTTTCTCCTCTCATGTCTTTTATGCTGGGTTTTTCTAAAGCTACTATGCTGCATTACGTGGCTCCATTCATAAAATTAAATTTTACAGGGCAGGAAATAATTCCCTTTTCACGATCATATCGTCTGAGCCCATGCTGCAGGCAACAGGGAGAAATTACTACTCCTGATGCATATTTAAGGAGTTTCTTCTGCTGCACAGTTCCCACATCAAGAAGAGATCCTGCACATGCAGCAAGGCAAAAACCCACTGGGTAGGCTGAAATGGTTTCTGTGTGTGCATGTGTGTGGTTTGGTTTAATTTAAAGATGTGCAGATAGAGTTTTCACTCAGCGCGCGGTATTCATTAGCACGAGGCAGCAAACTTGCCTGGAGATCTGAAGGCCCCAGAAACGAAGCTGTGGGCGGGAAGTGATTGGAAAGGTTTAAAGGGTGATGATTTGATAATTTCCCTAGTCCAGAAGCCTGCAGAGAACACACACATAGAGGGTCTGCTCTAGAGGTGCCCCATATCCTAACTGCCCTGGATGCAGGTACGGCGGAACCATGCATTGGTCCATACGGATGTATTGGCATGGAATGGGTCAACCTAGGGGCATCCCAGGCAGGGATATCTGCAGACAGACCCATGTCCCACAGCTGACTACTGAAAACCAGAGAAATAGCTTTTAAATGCGTAAGAACAGTTTGAAAAAGAGGGTTTAAAAGACAACACCCATTCCTATATGATACCACAACTCCTGGGTTTGCCTTCATACATTTACAATGCTCAGAGGTTGCTTGGATTAAGCTGGCAGCTCAGGTTGAACCAGCCTGAAGGTCTGCCTGAGGTTCACTGGTGCAGGTTCCCCACCATGGCACTGGCAGATCCCTGGCAGTGCTGCTGTGCAGATGCAAAGATGACCAAACAATCTCCCATCCCACCTGTGTAAAGGAGAGCTGGCAGGCACAGCTGTGGCAAACACTCTGGGGAGCAAGTGGTGGGACCAGTTTCAGAATGTAACTACAGAGATTATTTATCACATGGTACCCTTTCTTAAGACAGCATATTACACTATATTAAAAGAGTAGAACTAACAAGTGCTTTATATTTCAGCTCTGCTAATTTATTATGACTGAGTCAATCTTATGTGGTTCATACTATAAAATGAATATATCTACAAATGCACAGCTGAAAATATTTATTCTTAAGAGTCACTGTAGGACGAAGCATACTTTAAAAGCCTATATATTTTAAATATGTTTATACATGCACATCTGTCACCATCCTGCAAAGTATTCATAGAGTTTGCTCTTAATCGTTTATCTGCCTGATATAGCTGAGAAAGGGACTATAATTATTTAACTTAAGCATTCTCTTGGCTTTTCCTGCTGGTGAATATCCCACCAGGAAGAGTATGCACATAGCACCTGTCTGGCAGTCCAGGTTCTGCCCCAGCACAGGGTACTGACATATCTGACCCTCTTCTGCAAAAATCACTTGGGCACTGCACTCATTGAGCCCCACTGGCCTCAAGTGGATGAAGCAATGTCTTCAATATTTTCCTCTCCCTGTGACCAACAAAACATCTACTATGTCATGAAACTTTTGCTGAACTGCTTTGTGAAGCCTTGTGAAATAATGTGCATATTAACATAATGATGACAAAATCCCCTGAGAAGGTTTTGGGCTTTTCACCACTTAATCCAGCCTTAAAACCCCAGGTAACTTAAAGGGAGCAAGATAATCCCAAAGGGAAGGGTGGAGAAAGGAGGGGGAAAGAGAAGGAACAAGGGTGAATGTTGTTTGTGCTTGGATGCGGAGTACAGGAATGGAAAGCACAAATACTTCCCCAGAGAGGAAAAATCAAAAATGAGGAGTAGAAAGTGAGCAAAGCTTTTCTGCACTCATGCTGTGCCCACCTCTGGCATAAATATGAGGGGTAAAGCACAGACCTAGTAGAAGCAGCTGAAATATTTGCAAGACGGAAGATAGAGGCCCCTGCACCCTTCCCTCCCATCTCATCTATGTGTCAGTAGGAGTTGAAGAGAATTGTTTTCAGCACTTTTGCCACTCTGTCTCCCCCAGCAAGTGCCCCATGGGTGCGGGGGGCTCTTGGATGGATCCCTTCCGGGGTGCTGTGAGCCCCACTGCTCCCCAAGGCTCTGAGCATGGGCAGTCCTGCAGCTGCTGTCCCTGCCTTCCTGAAACCCAAACACGACGCTGACAGCCGGGTTTTAATCACGCAAGGGCCGATAACCATCAAACACTGCTAATTTCCAACAAATTATCTAATCCAGATGCTTGCCGGATTTGAGTAAACACTGCACCCAACAGGATCATAAAGCAAATAAGCACAAAGCGGTTTCGAGTTTCCGCTCTCCTCTGCCCTAGCCTGGGACCCTCAAGTGGGGAAAAACGCAAATCAGGTGATCCAGCCTGCCCGGGGAGGGAGGCGTGGGACAGTTCTGCTGGGCCTCTATGCCCAAGGTGCCCCTGAAACAGAACCAGATCATTCTCTAAGGCAGAGCAGAATTTAAAGTTCATGTCTTTGTAGAGAAGCATACATGCAAATATGAGCAGAGGACCATGTTTTCGGCAGTTTGAAATGGTTTGGAAAATGGTTAGTAGGTTTAATTCTGCCTCAGGACAAGAGGTAGATCCTATTTCATGTAGGAGACCTCTCAGACTCAATTTTGCAAGGGCTGTGACCTGGAGAGACACACAAGGGTGTATGTACACACACACACAAAATGTATGTGCATGCACACAAACACACACAATTTTACTTTTTATCCCCTCCTCCTGCACCAGCCAATTTTCTTGTATAATTCTCCCACAGCATCACACATAAGACATTCCTCTAAAGAACAGACATATTTTCTACAGTCACACAGTATTTTCTGATCTACACATATGCCTTTTGTACAGTGTGTAGGCAGAGGATATATTTAAATAAACACTGCATACAGCCACAGACCAATCCTGTATGAACGCACATGGCACAGCCATGGTCTGCCAAGTCTGGGGACTCATGTAAATAAAGGATTTATTTTACAAATTTCCTTACACACAAACACAGACACACCAAACACACTGGAAACATATGGGATGGAAAACATTCTTTTGCATAAGTCTGCAATATTGGATTCAAAGATACAATTACCCGGAGGTTATGTAAGCTTTGAACAAGGAGAGGGAAAATGTAGCGTGTCTGAGCAGGCCTTCTGGTGAAAATGGGGAAGTGGCACCTCCCCACTTAGAGCATATTGTCTATTCTGTTTCAAATTGGGAAAAAAAATTGTTTTCCCAATTCCATAAACAACAGCCATCCTTCTTTCAGCAGTTCATGGTGGTCCTCGTTCACAAATGTTCATTAAAAAAATAGCCCACACTATTCGCCTTCCCAGCCTTTTTTGCTCCATGAAGAAATAAACCAGTTGTGTTGCCTGTTCCTGAGAATTTTCCATCTTCCCCTTCTTCAATTAAAGCTGATCTCTCCTTGCAGTTTCACTCCCCTCCACTCCCCCTCCACCTCCTTGTCTGTCTAATCTCCCATTCCCCTCCAAGTGTGTTATTTGGTTTTGGAATTATGTCTATTTACCCGGGGTGGAAGTTGCACAACGGATGTGTTTATGCGAGAAAATTATATCACTGACAAATGCTGATTGGCATGTGGATATTGGGAGAGAAAACTACAGAGGACGTTTTCATCAGCTTGGAATAACACAATGATTGTGTTTTCAACGGAGCTAATGGATCACATACTCCTGCTCATTCTGATAGCTGTTTACACAAAGCACGGCTTCCCAGACACAGCCCAAAAAAAATAAAAATAATTTTTTAAAAAAAAAGAAATGAAAAAAAAAAAAGGCTCGAAGCTTAGAATAAGAAAACCTGCCCCAGCAAACACAGTAATAATAGTAATAATGGGCAATCAGGGATAATCCCTTAGAGGAAGATCATGAGTTTAATTCTTATTTGCACTTAGATCCCTTCACACAGTGCTGCTGGGAAAAGGGGCGTTGAAGTGGATGCAAATTATATGGTTGGGTGTCAAGAGGTCTTCACCCTGCCTGGTGAGATGAGGAGGACCCTTTTACTCTGGCTCTGTGTCAGATGAGGGTGCCACAGGGTGTGGGTGCTCCCTGATCCCACCCCTCTGGCCTGACGAGGAAGATTCCTGATGATGGAGATTTGGGTGTTTAGGGTAGGCAAGCCAACATGTTCTTTTTTCTTCTGCATGAGCAAAGAGAAAGTTGGATTTTTAGCGCAGAGAGATGCTAATGCAGATCCATCTGGTCACTGTCTGCTCATTCCCACTTCAAAACAAAATTAGGGAAAGCTACAGAAGTGTAGGTGAGAGTAGTGAGAGTAGTGAGAGTCCCCTCCCCAGCCCAAAGCCCCCTCATCATGCATGCATTTGACCTTCTCTAGAGCTCACCTATTTCTCATGCAAATATGTCTATCAGGGAACAATGCTCCCAATCCAGGGAAAACACTTTACACCAGCTTTCATCACTCAGAGCCACGCTCTGCCCAATGGCATAGACAGATAGAAATACACTATTTTCTCAAATGCTTTTGGAAGATCAAATCTGCAAGACCCATTTATCTGTCTCTCTCCGTATTTTCCCTTCTGTCCTCCCTTCTAAGCAAAAAGATCATTCTAAAAATCAATGACTTGTTGGAATCCAGACTGTTCGTCTACCGCATGCTCCCAATTTCACATATATTCATGCCTTTTAAAAATCTAAATCTGCCACATGCTGTCCAGGGAAATGTGGCCTATTTTTTCTCTTTATTGCTTCTTGCATGCCTCAGTGTTTAAAGAAGACCCCTCTTTTGAACAGCAGCTTACAATCTGATAATATTTCTCTTTGAAAAGTCAACATACTATCATTGTTTCGAATTCAATTATACGGCCGGTTCTCTCTCTGTGGTATGCAAGCACTATATTTAGGTTATATTAAATTATGTTTTAATAACATCCACTGGATTTTTTTATCCACCTCAGCCTTTAAAACTTTTAGTCCCTCCAAAGGAGAGGGGGGAGCAGTTTATTAATGCATCACTTCAGAATTGTTTTTTAATTGGAAACATTTTGCAGAGAAAAGACCATTAATAAAATTCGATTCCAAATCAAACTTCTCTGTGTATGTTATTTTTACTCTGCAGTCAAATGCTTTTATTAGATTTAAAACTTTCACTGTTCTTTTTTATCTCTAGCTGTATAATGTTCTGCAATAAAAAATAAAGGGCCTAGTGACTCCAAAGTCTGGCAAAATAATATACTTTTTTGGATGTCTGTGTATGTTGCCAATTAGTTTTGCTGTAAATACAGACCTCCATCCATCATCAGTCTCTGGGTGGCTATAAGAGATCTAATTTGTTTCAGATGCCTTGTGCTTGCCGAGCTATTCACCAACTCTGCTGACCTGCTGCGAAGACCAAAAGCTGCAGAAGGATGACTGACAAGGGAAACTGGAGAAAGACCTATATACTTAGGGATGGATCCTGCCTCCCAAATGGGGAAAGGAAGCTTTCCCCCCTCTCTCCTCCCTTTCTCTCTCCTTTTTTCAGAAGCCTGCAGCTTTGCAAAGGAGCTCAGAGGCGTAAGATCTGCGCTAGGGAGGCTATGACAGGGTAATGGAAAACTCTCCTCCTCAATCCATTCTCCCACCTCCCCACTCCTCCTTTTACAAGCCATGCTTCAAGCCTCCCATTCCCTAGGAATTTTATGAATGCCTGAGCCCAGCCAAAATAAACTCGTAAAGAAGAGGTTTCAAAAAGAGGTCACAGACCCATAGAGCAAGTGCGAACCGGTAAATATCAAACCCTGGGCCAAAAGGCATCGCCCAGGAGCCCTGTGGCTGGCCACAGTTTGCCAACCTAAAGTGTATTTGATTCTCTAGCTCCCACACCCAGACCCCACCAGCTTTTTGTCCCTCCTCATGGGCATCCCACAGTCCCCAGGAACTCTTCAGGAGACAGTAGAACTCGAAATGGGAGAACATGGGGAGACCTTTCCCTCCTGAGACTTTCATGCCAGGGAGCGTCAGACCAGAGCCATTGGCCTGGGGGCTCATTGCAAACAACCAGAAACATCCATCTATGTTGATTTTCCACAGACAATGGGATCCCTACTAACTGCATGGTTCGTGTCTCTGTGTGTGTGTGTGAAACACATCTATTATTTTTTCTATAGAAATTAATTTCTATAGGAAACATTCCTTTTAATTTAGAGTTAATTAAAAAAAAAAAAAAAACCAAGAAAAAACACAAACAGAAAAGAAGTTTGCCTGACGCAAAAAAAAAGCAAACTCCCCTGCCAAACAGTGAAACCCTCCTGTTGCCTGATGCCAGTGACAGTTTATTTATCCTCCTATTCTCACCTCTCTCATGGGGTTCAGCAGTGCCATGCTGACACACAGCCCTGGCTGCTCACTTACTGCCATGGGTGGGATTCAGTGTCTGCCACGCAGCAGCAGCAGTGTGGGAGCTGCCTCTGAACTGCTCCCACAAATTGCACAGCCCAGATCGGTTTAGGCACTGGAGAGGGGAGATGGTGTTTGCAGTTCACGCCTCACCCTGGAGAGGCTCTGACTCAGGGCCCCCAAAGGCACAGGAGAAGGGACAGGGTGGGAGCATCCTGAGCCCTGTCCATGCTGTCCGGCAGGAGGCAGCTCCAAGGCTCCTGGAAATTAGGGATCAAACGAGGGGGTTTGGCTTCACTGCAGCTGCTCAAGGCTGCTGCAGAGGGGTCCTGGGTGCTGATCACTGCTGCAGTTGCTAAAGCATTTTACACAGAAAAGTTACTGGATTACAAGAAACGGTAGAAACAGTTTTTGGAGCTGAAAGCAGAATAGCTGGGAAGGAGACAGAGCAAGGCTTCTGCAAGGGACAACAGCTGGGAGAGTGTACTGGATGCCTCCTCATGCTCCCACTCTTGCTCTCTCAGGAACAGGCACTCCCGTGCTGTGCCTCTTCCACAAAATCTTTTCCCCTGCCTGTTTTGCAGTTCTGCTCCAGGGATATTTTTGTGAGCTCAGGGATCCAGAGCATTCATGCATGAGCATGTTCAGATCATCCCTGAGGGATACAAAACCCATCCCAGATGAGGAAGCCCTGAGCAGGGGTTTCCTGAGCAGCAGCAGTTGGTCTCAAGTAGCAATGGGCAGCTCTTTCTGTGGCCACACAAGGAAGAAGACAGTCAAAATGAACTGTCAGAAAATTAATGAAGCCACAAAGAGTGGACTTTTGGGGTGTCTCCACCAGGAGAAAGGGCTGGGAATGCTTAAATTAT
>VYXF01009087.1:150221-187441 GCA_013397295.1 Polioptila caerulea | reverse complement strand
AAAAAAAAAAAAAAAAAAAAAAAAAAGCCTGTAATAGATGAGAATCAGTTTTGACTACAAGAAGGGTCAATAAGCACCTCATTATGTCCAAGGCTAAAATGCTAAATTTCTTTTTGAAAAAGGATGTTGGAAGAGAAAGGCTGAACAGCCAAATTAAACCAAGCTGGTGGAAGAGGTTTCCCAGGTTTCCCAGGTGTTCTCCTGCCTTGGCAGACGTGGGGAGCCACAGGAAGAATGGTGTAACAATGGGGGATGCTACCAGAGACCCACCTCCACAGGCAGCACAATCCAATCTGGGCATCCTGAGGGGACATCCAAGCCCTCAGCACATGGCAGGGACTGTGGGGACATCTGGGAACACTCACACCCCAAATCCTGCCAGTGCCACAGACACCTACACAGGTGATGGAGATATATGTGACAACACAATGCTGCTTTCCCAAAGGAGCATCCTTATCCCAGTGCTTGGGGAGGGGAGGGAAACGAGGGGAGGACCCTTTCTTTGCAATTGTAGGGCATGCTTAGTTTTCATCGTGTTGCAGGGGCAATGACTTTTGCTCGAAACCATATGTAGAGCATCAACAAATGCACATCCTGTGAAGCTGGGCGTGTTGCAAGAGGGATTACAAGGTTGGCAATTTATAGCAGCTGCCTTAGTAGCCTCTTCTTCCACGCATTATTCTGTCAACATTATATTTTCCTTGGAAAAACATCTACAGTAGTTTAAATCTCTTTACTGAAAACAGATCTACTACAGGTGCTTTAGAGTTCATCCACGGGATATGAGAAGGTTGAACGTCCCCAAGAAAGGGAAATTTATGTCAGTAATGACTAATTGATTTGCTTGCCTTTAAAATCCCTAATGTATTTTCACATTTTTCCCTGCCTTCTTTTTTACAGTGCTAATAAAAGAAGCTACATCATATATTTGTGTTATATGTGGGTTTATTCTGGGAAATCCTTGCTTTTGCAATGTGTTTATGTTTTCCCTCATTTCCTTTTACCTTTCCTTTATAAAAGGGCTTGTTTTTATAGCAAATCAATAGGTTAAAGGTGAACATTAATGGGGGAAAAGAGTGGTTTTGGAAAATATATGGTGAAAACAAGGCAGAACTAGAAACCAAATCTTTGTTCACTGGAAATTAAAGACACGCTTTGCACATTGAAGTGGGATAAATGCAATATATTGTGGTAGGGCATAGTGAGAACTGCATGCTCCTCTCCAAAGGCTCCCAAACCCCGTCCCAGTCCCCAAAGTCACAAGGAACATTCTGATCCTCAAAAGGATGAGGAGAGGGGTTAACACATCTCTGTTGGGGGTCGCTTATGGAAAAGGTTCCTGCAAGATCCTTTGCAAAAATAAATATTTTTACAAAATCCCAGGAGTAGCTTATAATTCCCCCTGCTCACAATTACAATTTCCCCATTAGGACACTTCCTTGAAAAACCCACTTCGGCTCAATTGGAATGTGTTTTTTCAACAAAACTGAAACATTTTGATTTCAGCCTATTTTTTTTGCTTTGCTGTGCAATCATTCATCATAGTCAGACAGAGAGCATTCAACAAGACAAAAATGGCAAAGACACACACAGGAGCCAAATGTGCTGCTCTGAAAGCGACAGTCCATTTAATTTGGGCTGAAATATTGCTCAATTTTGGGGGAGGGATACAAAAGAAAACAGTGGCTATAGCAAAATGATTCCCTTAAACACAGCAGTTTCCAAGACAGCAGAAAGTGCTTCCACCAAGGGTTTTGTTAATGTGGTCACAGTGTACCAGCCTGTCCAGACATCTACCTGGAGTTACACACAAATGTCCTCTCCAAGCCCTTCCAGGCCATGGGGAAGTTTTAACTGAATTTAACACACAATTCAGCAGTGGAGACAAAGGCACAAAACTGGCACAGGCATCTTTAAACCCCTGAGCACCTTTGGTAAGGACACCAGCACAGAGAGGGGCACAGGTGGGCTTGAGGAATCCTGTTGGACCAAATCCCATCACTGCACTGTGCCTCAGTTTCCATCAGTGCTGTGGTGCAAGCCATGGGAAAGCCCTTTAATAGCATGTTTGGACGTTTGCAAGGGATGTTGTACCACAATGTTGCTGAAAATATATGAGCATCACATGGTTTCACACTGTTTACAAACAGGTAATACCAAGAAGGTTGCTAATACATCAAAGTGGCAAATTAAGTACCTAATTAGGGCTGTACTCAACCCCACTATACCAAGTAGAGAACAAAATTATTTACAAGACCACTTGGCAGGACACCAAGAAATCATGTTGCTTTTAAAATTAATTAATAAATTCATTTATACGAAGTTAATGTCATTCAGCTCACAAAACTGTCCCCGCCAAATTTGCATTCCAATTTTAAAAGAGGAATACTGAAGGAGTACTCCATGAATCACTAAAAGGCCAGCTAGGAACAGAGGCATTCCTTTAAATTAGAAGAAGTATAGGAGAGCCTGGGCCTGAGAACACAAGGTCTCCATATGTCTCTATATGTGTCCATACAGGCTCCCACATTCGATTTATAAACACCCTATGGAGCAGGGAACCTAACTTGCAAGCTGACAACAGCTGTGGAGGTTACAGAATAGATGGCTGCCCATTTCCTCCTGGGATCCTACTGTCAAGATCTTCTGGGATGCAATTTGTCCTAAAATCAATTAATTTTTACAGGGACCACTCCCACTGAACCTTGCAATATTCATCCTCTGCCTCTGTCTGCTGGAGTTATTGCCCTCAGGTCATGGGAGCTTTGGCACACCAAAGTTTGTACGTGGTGAATGTTGCTGGAAGCTATTATCCCAGGGAGCTCACAGGATCTGACAACTTGGGGATGTTGTTTCCACTGAGAACCAGAAATCACTTTCTGTTCTGACTGATGTTCGAAGAGGGGCCATCTGTGCTGCCCAAATTGACGTTGACAACTGTGTTTGATGTCTCTGTCTCAACTGGTAGAGAAAAGTCACTGTTCTGTTTTCTTGGCTCTGCAATTTCTAACTTTGTGTCAGTGGAGGATAAGATGGGGAGTAATAGTGTGACACTGCAGGGAAATTTTGGTTAAAATACTGGAGAAGAAGAACAACTCTTTTAAACAGGAAGAACAGTGAAAGCCTGGAAGGGGCTGTCTAGGGAGGAGGTGGTGGGATCTCTGAAAGTTAAGGCCATTAAGAACAGGTTAAACAAACTTCTGACCAAGAGGCTTAGGCAGAGCTCGGGGCAGGAAGCGGGCAAAGATGACCTCTGAAGGTAATTTCCAGCATTATTTCTGTTTCTAGTAATGTTCATGTAACCTGTGGTGCTTTAGGTTGAGGGTCATCTCTAGAAGATGCTGGCTTCAATTGCTGCCCAGAACTAATTAATGCAGACCCAAGGAGCTGGAATGGCCACACCAAGCACATATTCCCCCACATAATCTCAACTAAAGCACAAGAAATGGAATCACATCCAGAGTTCATGGAGGTCAGAAGAAATATTCTCTTAGAGCAATGGACCTCATGTCAAATATAACATAGCCTGAGTGATGAGAAAGTAGTTCAGAAGCAGAAAATCCAGAGGGTTTATTTTTAGTTGTTGTTTTAGGTTTCAACATAAATTGGAATATCAGGTGCACATTGGGGTACAGCTGCAGAATCACTGCTGTGATACAAGTTAATATAATTACTGGTGAACCACAGAAGTTGATTTCTTTGGAGAAAAAAGTAGGGAACACAGAGATGCCTGGATTACCTCTTTCATCCTTGCAATTGTTTATAATATCATTACAAAGCCAATTACATAAGCTCTAGATCTATAAAGGTTAACATTATCTTTATATCACAAAAGATCCACTGTCTTAGATTAGAACAAAGACAACCTGCCTTGGTCTAGATTAGTGCAGTCAGTGTCTCAAGATAGCTAAGAGTTTTAACCCAGCTTTGGCAGCCATATATGTCCAGTTCAGTCACCTTCAGCTATCTAAAAATTGAACATTTGGAAAATGTTTCAATTTGGAAAGAGTGCTGTATACCCCCCCTCTAAAGTCAGTGGGGAAAGGAGAGCTCCTCATTCCTCCTCCAGCAGATGCCTGGCTAAGTCAGATAAACCATCCCATGCAGACACCACACTCCCACGTTAGACAAGCTTAGGTGATATTGGACATCTATTATCTATAGCTCTGTCCTGTCCTTGGGAATATTTAAAATTAAGGAGTTAAACTGACCTGTGTAAAAGCCCTTTCTGTCTCTGCACTTTATGTCCATGAGTCTGTTTCATGAGAAATTTGCTCTTTGACTTTCCTAAAGAGAGCAAGCCAGAGCTCTGCCTGCTCTGAGTCTGCCACGCTGCACAGCCCTTGCTTTGAGGAAAAATGCTTTTCCAAGACATCAGAAATCATTTGTAAAGGAAACACGGAGTTTGGTTGGGTTTTTACGTTTCTGACAAATCAAGATATCAGATATGGTTGTTATTATTTAATAATGATAATAGCAACAATTTCTCAGATGTAAAAGTAATACAATAATGATAGGCTTCATGGAACATACAAAAAAAAGACTAACAGATATAATCAGTTGCAGAAGGAACTGAAGAAAATCTGGGACACGAAAAGCAGAGTAACAACTGTTTGTGGTGAGCTGGGCTTTCATGATGGGGGTATCACAGCAGCAGCATAAAATGGAAACAGGGTCTACTGTAAAGCCATGTGTCCTCCAGATGGCAACATTGATTGGTATTTCTTGAGGAGTTTGGGAGGAGCAATCTTTCCCTGGGATACATGGATCAGTCTTCAACACTGACCTGCATTAGTGCTGCCCTCAAGACCCTGGGCTGTGGCAGGAAAAGCCAATTTTTTGATGACACTCATGACAGTCAAAATGAGGAGGGAAAGTCAAAATCACTACACAGCCTTCAGATTCAGCAGATTCGGAGGGTGGGGGGGAAGTAATTCTGGCACAAGTATCTGGCAAAGGACAAAGAGATAATTTAATGAACCGACGCCCAAGAAGGGATGACGATCACTAAAGATGAAAAATTACTCTGATCTTAAATGTGCTTGAGTACCTTCTGCAATCAGTGTATTTCCCTCAGCATTTTGAGTCACCAGGACTGATGGTGCAAAGACTCCTCCCGTTTTGCAGCAACACCTTGATCTCCTCAAGTCTTGAGATGAAGAACTGACAACTGATGGACATAAGAGTAGCACCTGGTGCTGCACTAGCAATGATATTTAGTGGTCTTCTGAGGCTTTTCACTGAGGATTTTGTAACCCTTCAGAAAGGAGATCAGTACGATGAATTATAGTTAAGTCTGAGATTTATATGAATTTCCCACAAGTTAATTCTAGTCCCCAGGCTGAAGCCAGGAGAAAATAAAGAAATTATTAAGAACTTTTGTTTTTATTAGTTTTACTCATTTTCTTTCCAGTGCATTGCAAACACATAGTATGAGTTCTGCCTTGATTCTGTGACGACTCTAATCTCTTACAGTCCTGCTCTTAATCTGATCAGAGTGCAGGCAGAGATGATATTCAAATACCACATGAGCTGGAGATTCAGGGCCAAATGGCAGGCGGGTGTGAACTGGCTCAGTGCTGGTGACTGCAAAGCAGTATCACCCAGTGGGCTGGCAGCGGAATTTCAGTCTCATTTTCTAGTTTGGGAGAGGTGATTAATATTGGCTCAAATCTTTCATATCACTGCCATTTCGACAGAAGATTAAAAAACCCAAAACTTCTACCACATTCTTAGACAATTTGTTTCTTTTTCATTATTTGCTAGTTCATGATGAAAATTTCTTGAGGTTTTCATGACTCATGTGTCCTCTCTAATAATGCTGGCTATTAACGAAGGGTTTCCTGGAAAACAGACAAGTCCAAAGTTTCAAAACCTCTGTTTTCCACTGAAGTTTAATTTCTAGAAAATTTTTCCACTTTCAACAAGAATGAGACTGAAAAGCAGAGAACATTTTCCATTAAAGTCTGCAGAGAAATTTCCTTTAGTTTCTCACAGAGGATTGCGGGGCTTGAAACAGCCTCCACTTTCACCACCGCTGTCAGGACTAGAGCCAACATCATCTGCTTCCTTCTTCTGCCTTAAATCAGGCCTTAAAAACCCACTGAGTTCCCAATTTCTGTGCAATTATTTCTCCTTTGATGTCTTCACATCTATCCAGGCTACTCATGACAGTCATGTTCCAATCCTCATCTTTTTCAAAGAGTATGGACTTGCCTCCATCCACTTGGCCCTGCTGAAAGAGATGAGGCTAATCTTTGTCTGGTGGGGAGTAGTTAACCAGGATTACTTTGTCCAGAGAAGACTTCATTCATCTCTGTAGCTCCCTAAAGTGTGGATACTTTTCCAGTTTCTACTCTGCTTCCCCTACATTTTCCAAATTGATGTCTCACCAATAGGTCTTGTTACAGCATAAACAAGAATTCAGCCTATGATTTTTGTTTGTTGGTTTGTTAAGCCAGTCCTGTTCTAACTAATGTGAGAAAAAAACCCTAAATTAAATACAAAATTCTAGACTTCTGCACTGAGGTTTTTAGGGGCACAGGACAAGAGCAGGACTTTGGTTTCTTTGTCCACCAAAAAATCTCCAAACTACACATTTTTAAGTTCCATATAGATTTTGGTAAAGGAAAAAAATGGTTTGAATAAACATGCAGGATTTTAAAAAACATCTTTGGATAATTTTTTAAAACATCAAGCCATGATTTTACTGAACACTGAGGATGGCTGCAGAAAGCTTTCTCATTAATTACATTTTCATTGAAAATCCCTCAGCCTAGTGTGCTGGCTCAGAGCCATTCTCCTCCATGAGCATTTTGTCACCAGGGTGGGCCTGAACCACACCACAGGTGACATGTGGCACCTTTGCCCACCATGAGCACAATCCATGCACCAGCAGTGGGAGGACAAGGTTAATTTCTTCTGCCTGTGTCATACTCACCAAAACTGAGGCAGCATGACTTAACCCCATATTATAGGTTACAGGATTATAGATGGGAACTGGTGTGAAAATCCTCCCTTATTTATGTCTGGTAAGAGCAAGGCTGACTTTGACATCTGGCTCATGTGCTGATGAACTAATACTTGGGTGTTAGAAGGGGATTGCTGCCCTTTCAGGAGATGCAGACCACAACAGACCCTTCTGACGAAGCCACAATGCTAAAATGTTAATCTGATGAATTCTACCTCTATAGCTCTGGTGTAAGAGGTTAGCAAAACACTTTCTGTGCCAAGAAGCTGTAAAATAAGCTTCATTTTAGATGCGATAGGGGAATATCTTCTTACTAATTGTACCAAGGTGTCTGCTGAATTAGCTGAGATATGATGTATCAGCAGTGACTGTAAAGCCTCTGTGTGAAAACATCTAATAGAGTCAAAGAAACCAGCACTGGAAGAGACCCCAAGGCAGATCAGCTGTGCCTAAATCTAAATCAGGCTGAGCAGTGTTCACTCACCCTGTACAAAACCCCGGACTGAAAGGAGAAGAGCTGTGATTACATTTGTTCCTATAAACGTCTGCCAGGTCTGACTTCCATCAATGGCCTCACACACAGCCCCCAGTTACCATCCCTGACTGCATCCAGTGTTGCTGGGATTGATATAGAAGCAAAGCAGGGACCAAAGCTCCATTATGACTTCACCCTTCCCAGTCTCTGTTCTAAAATAATCCATACAGAGAGAAGCGTCTGGAAATGCTGTTACATCTATTCTACAGGTGAGTGTGAAATGGCACAATTATCCCAGCAGTCCATGGAGATATCATGGCCAATGCTTTCTGCATTTAAAAGAGTGATGAAAGATTCAGACCATGCCTGGTTACTCTACAGCCCTGGAAACATGCAGTCACAAGGTCCTAAGCAAGATCTGAACAGGACTCTGGCTTAAATCCCAACGTTGTATGGAAAGGAGCAGCCTGGTCTGGTGGAAGGTGTCCTTGGCCAGGGCACAGGGCTGGAACCAGATCTTTAAGGTCCCTTCCAACCCAAACCATTCTGTGGTTTTATGATGCAGTCTGTGGTGGAGATGGGAGAGGAGCTCAGATATCCCAGCTCCCAGGTCCCTGTTCCTGCCAGTGGTGTTGGGCTCCCCTTGACATTTTGCTCTGACTCTGTTACAGCACAGACTGAGCTTTCACACTCATATCTTGAAAATTTGAGTCTGGTTTGGAAGCGTGTGTGGCCCTTATCCTTTTGCTCTCTAAATACAGGGTCGTGTCCAATATTCTGAATCTGTCTTACTAGAAGTGATTTTATAACAATGGATTATTCTACAATATGTTCATTTTTTCCCAGGCACCAGAAATAGGAGGTAATTTATACGTCCAGCGGAAGCCAGAGTCTCTTTTCAGTAATTTCTCCCAGTTATGTTTATCAATAAGTATCTCTCAGCAAAATGCCAAATCTCACAAGCATGTTTGGAAAGTCAAATATGTTTGTGTAATATGTCATGTCAGGAATTAGTTTGACTAATAGGCCTTTAATTAAATCCTTGTGGGGTCTTGGTGTTAATAATAGACCCAGTTTCCAAAAAGTTTAATTTATAAGATAAATTCACAAATATATCCATCCAATAAATCTTTCCTACATCCAATATTTGTCCTAGAAACAATAACAGGACAGATAATTTATTAGACTATTTCCTATTGCATTATAATGACTATGCTTGATACTTTAAATGTATCCTTCAGAGCCCTGGAATGACAGAGGCTATAACTAATGAAGATAAAGATTTCCAGAGCTCATTGATCCAGGAGAGACATGCTTACTGTAACTTTCAGACCTATATGTAATCACAGAAATATTTCCCCAGAGAACACAAATTACAGATGACTCTAAAACTGCCACTGGAGATATTTTGCAGAAACCACAACAGGAAATGTTTATTTTCTCAACCCTAATAACCCTTTCACAATACAAATTATTTTGTGTTTTTGAGAAAATTACATTAATCCCCAATTAAATTTTTTTCTTGCAACATACATCACATTTATATAAATATCTATATTTCTCTTTACTCTATTTTCTTTAGTCAGCTCCTTGATTTCTCATTTAAATGGACAGAGTATAGGAAACAAACTGTGACCTAAAGTGTCTCCATTTCTCTTCCCTTCCAGCATGCTTGGAATAGAGATGAGCATGGTATAAGGTCAATTCCACCCTGGCATAAATGCATGGGAATCTTAATAGCAGCTACGAGAACAAAAGTGTCAGGTCCAAGATGTAGTCCCAGCAACCAGAAATACCATTCTGGTATCTGTAGACACTTTTCAGAGAGTTAGACCTATCCCTAATTTATTGAGCCATCACCCCTCAAATTCAGAAAGGTCAGAGGAAATATGTTCTTGCTCTCTTTTTCCTATAGCACATCAGGTTGCAGCAGTCTCTTCCTCCAGTTGCACAGGTCCCAGGTTTTTGGTTCTTTAAAGTCTATTTTTTTTTTTTTCTTAAAACTGATGAAAAATATTTATAGTTTTTCATACCAAACCAGGTATGAAAACACAGTACCAGGTAAATCTAGTGAGAGTCCATACCACTGGCATGGAAACTGCAGGTCCCCTTCTCATGTGAATCCACGGATAGCTTCACTTAATTCAGGTTCAAGTGGGAGGAAAAGAGGTGGAAGACTACAGCTGAGGAAAGATATTTGTTATGTTTTGATGAAGTTTGCTGGAAGGATTAGATATGTTTGACTTATTTCTAATTGTACTGGATAGAATTCAGCCTTCTCAGATAGTATGGCCTTCTCAGCATTACTCTCTCTCAGTACAAGGCCTATGCAGGCACAACCTTTGGGATGTGTATCTGAGGTCAGGCAGCTGCTCTGTCCCCAAAGGCTACTGAGCAGAAGGCAAGATGGCCACTCACTTCCTTGAGAGTTTGAGAAATAGAGTGCACCAAAAAGAAAACGCCAGCTTGGGTTGCTGATGATTTTTAGAAGAAAATCTGATTTGTGACCTGTGGTTTGGCTCGCAACGTTGTGTGTGCATGGATTTCCTAGCAGTGGAAATGAGGCACTTAAGAAGCTTGACTAGTGCTGGTCTGCACTGGGCAGCTCTCCCCCAGGAAATCTCACATCTCCTTGCAGGCCCAAGCAGCCCCTCTGCTCCAAAATCTTTTGCATGGCATTGGAGGCAGAGATCTTCAGGCAACAGCACAACTATTCAGCACTAAGGAGTGTTTAGAAAAGCAGTTGACAGAAATAAGCTGGTAAAGTTGTTTCCCAATGACTCAGAAAAATTATCATGTCTGAGGACTGGTACTCATCTCTAACCCAAGGAGCAGAGCAGGTGGTTGGCTTTTCACACACAACAGGCACTAAAACCCCAGCACAGAGATCAATGTTTCTCTATCACACTTATAAATTTCCCACTTCAAAGTACATCTCTACTCAGGAATGAAGGACCAAAATGAGACCAAGTCCCCTGCAATTGCAAAAGTGACAGAAATGTAAGATACAGAGCATTTCTGCTTTTGTTTCCCTGCTCATATACAGAGGAAGTTACAAAGCATTTTCCCCAAACTTGTAACAAGCTTAAAACAAGCTGCAGAAAAGACCCAAAGCCACAAACTACAACATAAAACAGGAGGAGAGCAGGAAAGCTAACAGGCAGAGAGATGCCAAGGGCTCCTGCAAGTAGCAAGGGAATTTGTTAGGTGCTAATTCCTGGGTGATCCTCAGCAGTGGGCTGTGCTCCATGCTGTGCCTGGAGACAAAGAAGAGGTGACAGGTCCCTGACTCTGTCATCTGATGAAAAACTTATGCCTGACCCTGAGCTTGATGATTTAGTGCTGGTTTTGTGAGCAGGACTCCCTGAACAGGCTCCAGAGAAAATGCTAACACCAGCTGGAGCGCCAACACAACCAGCTCTGCGTCCTGCCGCGGGCTGGGGCCAATTTCCAGCGCTCCAGAAGAAGGTAAAGAAAACTTTCAGAAGCCAAGTTACGTAACATTTACACAACATTATAAACTAGCACAGCTCTGGTTTGCTTTTTTGTTCCCATGAACATGATATGACTCAATGGAAACTACTCCGCGGGAAATAGGCGGCCCACTCTGAATCCTAAGCTTCCAGAAATAAGATACTCTCAAAAGAATTTGGAAACAGCATACCTGTTGGAGGGATGAGCCTAGCTCAAGACTCTTGAGCTGAAGAAACCTGGAATTTGGGAATAGTTGAAAAAAAAACAAAAAAACAAAAACAACCTGCCTCTGGTATGGCTGTTGCAATTATGGTAGCACTGGACTGGACCCAAACCATGCATCTACGTCAGCTGTGTGTCAATAGAACAGCATTCATGTTTACTTTGAAACAAAACAGAATAACCCTATAGTGGGAAATGGTTTTTGCCTTCTTTCTGAGTATTTCTTAACATTTGTACCAGCATTCCTTAAATCCCGTTACAGTTGCTACTTAAAATCCTAAAGTGGTGTTTGAAATCTGTCTCTGAATTTCAGGGTGTGAAGCCAAGTCAAATCTCTTGTCTCCCCATCAGCTCTCCTGACAAGGATAAAGAAGGACAAAATGTTATGCAGGCTTGTTGACGGAGGTGAAAGTTGGTGGCTGCCAAAGACAGTTTCTGGAAACAGTGCAAACCCTTCACTGAAACCTCACTGGCATGCAAGGCAATCTTTGCTTTTTACTAGTAGGCCCAAAACTAACATTTTCATAATAATTTTCCAGTATCAAAGTGATAGTTTTTATCCAAGACAGCTGAATACTACAGAACTGTGTAACAACAATTCAGTGCCAAACATATGCTATGTATATATTTTAACACCTTTGATAATAATAAAAAATGCATGTTCCTAGCAGTTTTCTCAACTTTCATTCAATAACAACATCCTCAAGTTGATGCTTTTTGTTTTCCTTTCATATTATTATGAACCTGTGTTTAATTCTCAGTGCCAGTTTGGCTTTTTAACCTCTCTTTCTACATTCCACTAGTAATGTCTGATTAAGAAATTAGCCTTTCAAGTGCTATAAAAAAATCCAAGAAATACAGTAACACAATACCATGGAAAACTGATATAATCTTTTCAAAACTATAAAAATTGGTCACCCAAAGGAACATCTGCATGGTAAAAATTTTAAACAAACTGGAAGGGAATCAGATAGCTCATAAAGAACCAAGCAGCTAGAAGAGCCATTGGTCGTTTACATATTTTGCTGTCATCCTGACTTGGAGAAGACTATCATTTTGAAGCATGTTTCTTCAGTTTTAGTTACCAGCATCTGGAACAAATTCCAGGATGGAACACTGAAAGTTTTTAAAAGGAAATTCAACCTTACAATAATTATTCCTTAAATCATTAATATGGTGAAAGTGCCAGATGTAAAAATATGAACGAAATAAAGTAAAATATGCTCCCAGGTATCACTCAAATCCCTAATGTACATCTGTCTGTTTTCTCAGTTCATTAATATCTGTTGTAGTCGCAGATATTTTCTTTTATGCAAAAAAATTTCCACTTGCTTGTTATGTCTTCTGTCTTGCTTTAGAGCTATTGCTTTACCTCTCAGGATAACTGTCTGTGTACATTGGGGGACTGTGGGACTACTGTGATACAGGCTTTCCTCCAGCAAGAGATAACAGGGTGTTCATCTTTTACCCAACAGCAAGGGAAACTTTTGATTTGATGGATGTTCAAGAGGAACATCCTCCTGATGAAAAAAAGAGTGGTTTTGTGGTGGCACCAGGGCTTTGCCAGCATGGAGTTCCTCACAGGGCCCGGGTTTCATGCACAGACACGAGACAGGATGCACTGAGACCCAGGTGTTAGGGACTGTTGGGCTTTGGAGAGGACCAGGAACCCAAACACCAGGTAATTCTGTCCTATCTTCACTCCCTGTTCACACTTTCAAAGCAGCAGGATGAAGGCAGCAGAGGGAGGGCCAACATCACTACAGATTAATATAAGATCACGTGGTGATCTGTTCTTTCCAGGATGATGATGAAAATCACAAGGTTAAAATCAAATTCCCTTTTGTTAAGGGAATCCACTGGACACTCAATGCAGTTCAGCAAAGAGTTGCTCCTAACTCACTTAGGAGAACCCAATACATTGAAAACTCCTGGAACATCTTACTAGATCCCACCAAAGCCCCAGGCATTCAGTTGTTTCTGCTCTCCCCTCCATCCCTCCACAAAGAAGATGCCTCCTCAGAGCTCCACTGAGAACTCTCAGCACTGCTAAGTGTTTTTGCAGATTAATGCTTGTCTGAATGTTACTAATTAGGGCAGGCGACTATATAATGAGATGCTTACAAAGTTTATTCATCACTAAAAATAAATGTTAAGCATCTGGCTTGCAGGCTATTCCCATGTGCCACTCAGGTCCTCGTGCTCTAGAGCCAGATGGAGCTGGAGGGACACCAATCACAGTGCAGAGGGATTACATGTCTTAAAACCATGGTTAACTTAAATAAGCAAGTTGCCATCCCTCCATAAATCCCACATCTACCGCCAGATGTGTGACAAGACTATTGCACAGGGCTTTCTAGCTTGGGCTCCCCTGCTCCAGCGGGGCAGAGGAGAAAGTTGGCTGCCCATGGCCAGAGCTGTCTCACCCTTGTACACAGCCACTTGTCAGCAAAGCCACTCTCTGTTGGTGACCAGCTGAAAAGAAAGCCCTGGTGACTCACAAAGCAGAAAACCATCAGATGGGGCTATGCTAAGTAAACTCTCCTTCTGTCCCAGGCAGTGGTGGAAGTGACTCATCTCCTTTACAGAGCTTGGGGGAGAGTTCTCTCTGCCATGATGACCAAATGTTGAGTGTGTTTCTCAAGAGGGGTTTTGCAGTGAAACCATTGGTGATGTTTGTTTACAAGCCCCAGTTGAATTACTCAGGGTAGCAACAGATCTGAACAATGACGCTGCTTTTCCTTAAAATCCCTTTTTAGCCGATGTACCGGCTGACAATGAAGGTGGGATTGACAGGTGGATACTTTATTTTTTTTGTCCCTGAGCAATGCTGTGCAAGAAGCAGCACTTTTCTGGATTCATGGGCTTCATGTTCACCGAGAAAACATGACCTGGGACATCCCAGACTCTGGGGGAAGGGAGGTCACTCCTCATCCAAGTGAAGAGGGAGGGAAGGGAAACTACCCAAGCCAACATGAGCAGAGAGAAGGAAACAAGGTGGGTTTTCCCAGAGCTGGCTGAGTCAAACCCTCTAGAAAAGAGGGATATTTAAACTGTATTTCTGGTTTTTAATGGCCTTAAAAGCTCCTTTCAAGTTGGGAGCCTTGTTTTGCTGAGCACAAATAAAGAAGCTGATTTCTTTTTGTGTTCCAAGAGCCTGCCATCCAAGGAAGCAATGTGTAAAGGCAGAACTGATAGAGGGGATGACTTTAACCATGAAGGAAATTTTCTGCACTTGAGGTTTGTTCCTAGAGAACAGTGCAAGGTGAAAAATTCATGTTTGGACTTGGAGCACCCCAAAATTCTAAGCTTTTGGATTCTTGCGGTTTATTTTGTACCTTATATTGCTAAAGAGACCTAATCAAATATGGTATTTCCAGGGATCACAAAGTACAAGTACACTATGTAGATGAGACCATTAACATAAGAACAATTATCCTTTCCTCTGAAACAACAAATCCATGAAGAAATCTGAGCGGTCTTTAAATCAGCAGTGAACCTTTTAGTTGCCTATTATCTGAATGCTGTTCTGCTCATGACACATCTACCAGGTCCAAAACATGAAATGACTGGACAGACAGAATAAGACTTTCAACTCATCTGGTGCCCTAAAATACAAAGCTTCTCAGAGAAACTGTGGCACAGAAGCAGCCCACAGTGTTCCAACCTTGGACAACAGCGAGTCCAACCACAAGACAAAAAAGCTGCAGGACATGTGACTCCTGAAACCCCACCGCTCATTGAGCAGGCTGATGCTACATGTTCCAGAGCTCCTTTCATCTTCTGCCACTCCCTGCACTCAGCATCCTTGATGTGGGGTGGTGCACACAGGAAGAGCTGCCCGAGGCTGTGGTGGATGTGATCCCCACACATTTGTGGGGTGATAAGCAGAGGCACAGCAGAGTGTCAGGAAGGATGGGTTTGTGGTTATGTGGTTTGCCCACGGCCAAGAAAATCAGTCTCCACCATAACATTTTTGCTTTGTTGAAAGCAAGACCTTTCATGTGGCTCTGAGGCTCTGAGAGTAGAGGCAGTTTGGTGCTGTGCTGGTAGAAGTTGGATAGCTGGGATCCACGGGGACCGAGACAGGCACACGGACAGAGGACAGTGACATTTTGATCACTGTGTCAGAGCCAGATTAGAGAAAAAAGGATGGATTATGGAAAGCTAGAACAAAGTTGGAAAACACTTCAGGTGGTTTAGTAACAGTGGATCAAAGGTGTCCATCTGAGAAGGGAAAGGTGCTTGAACATATTTTGGTTATGGACATCATCTGCAGCTACATGGAACCACTGAAGACTTCTTTCCACATCATCCAGTGCAGGAAGAGAAGCCAAGGAAAACCAGACTTAGAAGGAAGAGAACAGCCCAAATCATGAGTCTTGTGGGGCAAAATATGTGCAGGTGAGAGGACACTTGCCAAACTAAACTCAGGTTTTCCTGCTGTAGAGAGGTTGGGAGAAAGGTTCAACCAATGCCTGAAGAGAGAGGTGGAATTCTCATGGCCCACCTGACCAGAAAGGACCAATCTACTTTCATACACAGACCCAGGATCACAACAAACTGTCCATATAGAGCCTCTATAATGGTTTAGTCCAGCTGGAACAGGCCTGAAGGCACAACTGAAGAATGGGTTTGGGGGAGGTGAGCTATAGGATGCTACTTTGGAGTGCTTGGCAGGATTAATCCATGATTCCCCAAGGTAAAATGTAGGTTTGCAAAGTGGTGAGAGCACATAAAACTGCTGATGCAAATGAGGGCTGGCCAAAGGAGAGGTCTATGAAGTAACAGACACAATGTACCCACTTGCCTGTGTTCTATTTTCAGTATATTTCCTATATTCAGTATGTGTCTTAAATTTCACCCTGGCAAATGACACATACATGTATCTCCACAGAGCAGAGTTAGGGTAGGAGTGCAGGCTCAGTAACAACTCCTCATCAGTGCCTCAGGTGGGACATTCTCTGTTCTGGTTTAGAAATATAGAATCATGGAATGGTTTGGATTGGCAGGTACCTCAAAAACCATTTGGCTCCCATTCCTCCAGTCATGGCCAGGGACACATTCCACCAGACCAGGTTGCTCAGAGTCCCATCCAGCCTGGCCCTGAGCACTTCCAGGGCATCCACAACTTCTCTGGGCAATCTATGGCAGTCCATCATCATTCTCACAGTAATGAATTCCTTCCTAATATCTAATTTAACCTGCTGCCCTCTTTCCGTTTAAAGCCATTACCCTTCATTCTGTCACTACATACTCCTGTAAAACTTCCCTCTCCAACCCATCTCCAAAGCAGGGTTAAGCTAAACCATTTGAGAGCAGGCTTAGGACAGAAATGTATGTCCACAAGGATAGCTGCTGCCTGATGGCAGCACTGAGGCCACTGCTCCATGGTTTTGGATCTAATTAGAAGAACTGACACGAAGGAGAAAGCACACGATAATAGAGGCATGATGCCAGGATGGCACTGCAGTGAGAAAGTCAAATTGCTCCCACCAGAAATATTTTGTCGGTGGCATGAAAATATTCCTCCTGGCTTTTCTCCACTTTTATTGACAGAACCATCAGTTGCTCTGACCTGGGAATTTTTGTTCAGTTTGTTTAGCTACGATTTATGGTGTAAGTTAAAAAAACTCTGAATCAATAAATACACAGCATTATTGGTTTGGTACAGAAAAAAAAATAAATCCTGACAGCACTGAAAGATTTTACCCACTGCAGTTACTGAAGCCCTGAAATACAGATTTTGGGTGCTGGCTATGGGGGTGGTTTGATGCTTGACTCTTTCCTTTTAGTCCAAAGGAAAGCAATCTCTCAAACAGAGTCAGGGTCTTGTGTCCAGTACCTAACAAATGGAAGGGGAATGGGAGAGAGACAGAGCACATTCCACAGCCTGGTGTGTTTAAGGGAAGGGGTATAGCTTTCACTCTCCCGCTGTTAGACAATAATGCGCTGACTGAAAATGTCAAGCTTCAGTTTAAACAAAATAAAAGACTAGAGGGCCCAGGGCAGAGAATTTAAACACATATTAATTAAGGCTGGTAATACCCTGACATTTGCTGGATTTTTGATAAACTGATTAATATTTCTCCCTCATATTTCCGTGACATGAAATCAGTGCAGCACAATTAATTTCAACAAGTTTTGGTCAAAGGGTGCTGAAGGAAAATGAACATGCAGCGTCACAGATTTGAATTAGAAGTGCTCTCACTCTGAGTGAGTAATGTGGAAACCCATTGGCCTCCACATGACAAAATTGCAGCTCAGGTCCTTGAGAGGAATTTATTTACTTTCAGCAAGTGATTAACTTAAAGAGTAATAATTACACAAAAAGAAGAAGGAGGCAGGGAGAATAAGTTATTACAGTGCTCTCAAGAATGGAACAGAATGGAGTGAAAGATCCTCATATGTGGAAGCACAACACACGTGTGTGTCAGCATGAAGTCTCAGCTTTGTATATTCATAATTAAACAACATGGAAAAAGATATTTTTGGGGAAGATGAAGAAGGTTCTGTTGTTATCATAGCAAGGAGTAACATCTCTTTACTTGTTTTTAACTCTTCGGTGGTGCTTGTGCCAGTGGTTCAGAAGTTACCAGTGCCTAACCAGAGCAGCAACACTTCCACACAACTTGTCATTCAGTGTCATAGGTTGCTGTAAATGTTTCAAATCTCTCTGGGATAGCTCCTTCCTCTTTTGTTAACTACAACAATATTTTTTTACGTGATGAGAGGATTCAGTCATAGCCTGGGTCCCTGTTGTGCAAACTTTGGTTGAAACACCCAAGAAGCAGAGGTCTGGCCCAGGGCCATCTGGGAAGTTTAAGCATGAGTTACAGCTCGGAATAAAACAGCAATAACACAAGTGACTATGCTGGTAAAAATTGAGATACAGAGCACAACCCCAGTGCCTGAAGAAAAGCAATTGCACCGGCGTTGACTCTTGCATCACTTCATGTGTTCTAACACACGTACTCAATCACAGCCATCCTGAAAAAGTCACATGCACATGACCGTGCTCTCCTCCTGCTAGTAAGTGAAATTTGTGTGCACTGGGGGTCTTAGCTTTGCTTAAAGAAACCCTGGGGTGCAGTTATTGTAGAAAGAAATGGACTGAGAATGTACATTCTGTAATAAAGAGAAATTTTTTAGCATTTAAAATGTTAGTTCTCACACTAAACACATGGTATTCAAATCCTACACACAAGAAAGTTCAAGCAGAGAACAGCTGGACATCCTCTCTTCAGATTTTAGTGAAATTCTAGATTTTGAAAATAAAGTATTCACATTTCTTCACTTTTTTTTTGAACTATCAATCTACAAAATTTTGAAATAAAAACCTGAGAATCTTGGAAAGTAAATAAACTGCAGATGAATAAAAGTGAAAGATATTTCAAATAAACATTAGAAGGGGATTTTTTCATTTGACTTCAAAGCAACAGAAAGTGGTTTGATATTAGATTGTGGCTGTTATTATTATGCTCTAGATATTGCCAGTATTAATAAAATACTTGTATCCACTAAAGTCTAAGAATGTCTACCAGAGACCCGTGTGCTGGGTATTTTACTGATGTTTATTTGAAATACTGTCCTTGCCTCAAAAAACTTGCAATTTACTGTTGCACCCCAGAGAGCAAAGAAGAGAAGGAGCTGCCTAGCACAGGAGCTGGATTATCCCAGTCTCAGGAGATACATCAAACCCCAGTCCATCATCATCAGGGGTAGCACAGGAGACCTGAGGTGACCCAGGCAAGATCAAAATGCCACTGTGGCTTAGTGAGCAGCAGACCTGACCTGCAGAGCCTACAGATTAAACAGATGCAGAAATGGCTGAGAGGATAAGAAAAGAGACAGAAAAATATTGATTCAGTCTTACAAACCAGGAGGTAAGAAACTTCAGCACTGGGCTAGCAGAGCATGGCATGGTGGAAGAATTTCCCAAAGTCATCCACATGCAGCAGCCTCCTGTTATCCCAGCCTGGTGTTAAAACCCCAAGGTTTTTGCAGATAGCAAAACACATGGCAGGGAGGGTGTCTGAGAAGAAAGTGCTCCAAGGGAGTTATTATGGTGTCAAGCAGCTCATATGGCAGGGAGTGATGGGACAAGAAATGGTTTCCAACTCAAAGGGGAGAGATTTAGATTTGATGTCAGGAAGAAATTCTTTGCTCAGAGGGTGGTGAAGCACTGGCACAGGTTGCTTGGGGATATTGTGGGTGCCACATTCCTGGGAGTGTTCAAAGTCAGGCTGAATAGGACTTTGAGCAACTGGATAGAGAAAGGGGCAGGGGCTTTGGAATTACAATCTTTTAAGGTCCCATCCAGTCCAAACTGTTCTGTGATTCTGTGATTAATTAACACAGCTCAAGGAGCCACCAGCAACCCTCCAGGCCATGGTCACTGATTATGTGGATGTTCTTCCTGAAACTGGGAAGTTTTACACCTACAAAAACTGCCTTCCTTGGGGTCTGTGCCAAGGCTTCCTGCTACTGGAGCAGGCTGAGGGCTTTGGTACCTGCCCAGGGACCTAGACCCAAGCTCTGACCCCAGCTCTTCCCTGGAAGCTGAGCTCCTTCCAGCAGAGCATGATGGACAGGAGACCTGTTTGCTCCAGCACCTCCCACGTGGCACTGTAGTGTTACAGAATTGATTTCAATTAATCCATCAGGCTGGGAGCTGCAGCAGAACAGATCTGGGAAGAGCTTTCTGCAGCCCAAATCAATCCCAGTTTCTGCCCACAGCTCCTCTGGAGGCTCTGGGGCTGCTGGCAGCTCTAGGTGCCATAGCTGTCAGAGAACATCATCTCCCAGATGCTGGAGGTCACGATCATACCCTGGTATCTTTTGAGCCATACAAGGAAGAAGCTGAAGAAAGTTCTGAATTTATGCAGTCATGTTTCCCCTCTTACTCTGTAACCTCAGCTCTGCAGGTGACAAGAGAAGATGGTTCCTCTCTCTACAGTCAAACAAGCATTCCTAGGGGACAGCTTTTGTACAATCACACTCATCACTCAGGTTTCATCCAGCACAAGCCCACAGAGGGTGTGCAGAGAGATTCCTTCCAGCCTCTACAGGGCATTTCCAGCGTCAGTCATGGCTCACATGACAACAGCCCTCCTGTCTCCACTTTAAATTAAGTCTTTAAATATGGGCTAAATATGATGGATTTGTAAACAGCTGCTTAGGGAAGGAAGTGCTGCAGGAGATTCATTACACTGTGGTCTGACAGCTGATGCTGAAGCACTACAAAACCCATGGGGTTTCCAGAAGGAGCTTGGTATGAAGGTGGTGAAGGAACAGTACAGGCTGCAGAAGCCATGGCACCTCGGACAGACAGATATGAAATAGAAATTACTGAGGATGGTGATGGCCACAGAAAGAATAGGGATCTGGGAAATACCCAGCCCAGTTAGAAGAGATCTGGGATATGGAATAGATAGGAATGCTGAATCCCAAATAAGATGAGTTCAGCTCCTTCATTTCTAGGGCAGTTGTCCTCATAACTTGTGCAACTCAAGAGAAAAGCTCTTTGTGATGGATGCTGGTGATTGGGCATTAGATTCATAGCTTGTTTTACAGGACTGGGAGTCTGGAGATTCTTGTCTCTTGACTCTGCTGTGGATTTTCTGAACAACAGTAGTAGGTTGCACAGACCCACCTTCCAAGTGTGGCAGCCTGAAGTTCAGTGCACAGAGTCATGGTTAGCCCCAGAGCTGGTTGTAGGAATCCCTACTATTTGTAAATAGGGAAGTTGGCCCCAATTCTCTGGGTCTCCCTTTCCTAAACTGTTGCTGATGGTGTTATCCTTCCACAAGGTCCTTCCAGAGGCTCGGTTTATTCATGTGCACAAAGAGCAACAAATGCAGGGACAGAGGCATGGAAAAGGGAGCCAGATGAAAGCATTATCTGAAAACTGCATCACCACATAGCCAAGTAAAGCTGTATCAAAGGGGGCAGAGGAAACTGTTGTTTCCCCCACCTCTCTCTAGTCCTTCACTCACAGCCACCCCAACAGAGACACGACCAGAAAGAGACTGAGTTGATACTGAAAAACAGAAAATAGCCACTCCTCAGGATTATCTGAGAGTACCCCAAATAAATCCACAGAAAACAGGCTTATAAGTACTCAGTGCTCATTCAGCACAAGTCATCTGATAATCTTGGGGCAGCTTACCATGTCTGGCTAGAGAGCAGCAGGCCCAAACATTTCTGAATAGCAGACTAAGTTAGATGACTAAATATGGTATTTTTTTATGAACTTGGAGGACCCACTTTGGAGTGCTTGGCCCAGGATTGATTCCTTTTGAGACCTAGGCCTTTGATCTCACTGCTAGACAAAATAATTAAAGGAATTGAAATACAATCAAGGTTTCTTTCCAGCTTAAAAAAAAAAAAAAATACTTGGATATCTTTGTTGGACTCTTCAGATAAAACATCACATAGAAAAAAACCCATAGTGTCTCTTGAGCTCATTCCATCAACTCCCTTCTTTTAAGCTGACACGCAAAGCTGCTCAGATCTTTTATTGGGAGGCAGAAAAATTGGAAGCCTCAGGTGATGCTGGGAGGATGCACAACTTAAAACCAGACACTTTTTTCCCCCACTAAGGATCATAACCTAAAATTCTCTTTTCATACTGAAGGCCTCAGCTGAGGCATTTGGCTTTGAAAGGGGGTTTCTGTTTGGAAAGAAGGTTTTCTTTGGTTTTGCACACACAGATTTGGTCATTTTGGTGGGGATTCATTTTTTTCTCACCAGCCTGTTTGCTGGTTTCACTTCAGTGATGTATGGATGGTTTACATCCCTCACAAAACACACAGGAGAACCCAGATCCAGAGCAGGAAGGCGAGGAGGTCCAAATCTAGAAGCTCAGGAAGGATTTGATGGGTTCCTGCTATCTCCTGCCACACAGATTGAGGTCTCAGGATGAAGTCAGAACAGTCCAGTGGCACTTTTTTTCCTCCTTGGTGAAGAACTAGAGAGGTAGAATGGTTGAGAGGGTTTCCCGTTGGTCCAAAGGAGCAAACTGGAACCTCACTATTAAGTGTCCCAAATTAATCCTATTAGGAAGCAATATCTGGTAATATTACATTATCAGGGGGTAGGGTGTGAGCTTGGATATAAGAATATGGGAGGTGGTGAAATAAGATAATCTTTAAGGTGCCTTCCAATCCAAACCATTCCATGATTCTGTGAATTTGGAGTAAAGAGCCAAAAGCAGATACACCACAGTAACTTCAATTTCCTCTCTGGAGATTCTAGTTTCTTCAAGAAATCTGTATCCCTCATGAGGACAGAAGGAGTCACCTCTAGCTGTGTCAGCAGAAAATTGCAATGCCTAGAGAGCAAGGCCTGAGTGAAGCCTATGTTGCTACCAACAAGCAAACCCTTGCCTCTGGGCTTAAACTGTGGTTCAAGAGCCAGTGCCTGGAAGTTTAGTGAAAAAATCCACTAGCTTCCTAAAAGGGCACAGGCTTTATCCTTCACACTCTCCTTCTATCATGACAGAACTTTCTCCTCCTCATACCCCTGTCTCCACCTTTCCTATGCCTTTATCTCTTGCCTTCCTTTTTTTTCCTTTCATGCTGAGGTTCTGGCACGGTAGGAAGGCAGAGGACTGGATTTCCTCATCACTGAGCCAGTTAAAATGGCTATTTTGGTGACGATCCCAGCCTTGGATATGTTGCCAGCACTGAGGCAAACCCAGTGTGACCACACAGTCAGTGAGTCCTGGACTGGCTTTGAAACTCTTTGGAGCAAGCACATCCCACTCCTTACAAGCCTTTTGTACAACATTCCTTAATCTTACATTTTGTTCTCTGGGAGTACATTTGTTATTAATCACTGGCTTGCACATTAATACAGTGCTTCATAACAGTTAAACCAGATATTCCATCCTAGCAACTCAAATTAATATTTGTTTGAATAATCTATTTAAGATGATGTCTGGCCAGCAGTGTGGTCTGGCTGGAAGCACTCTGCTCTCCCAAGTGGACGTTTTCATCTGGTTTGTTCCATATTTTATTCCTCTGCTCTTATTTTATATTGTCCCCCCAAAACTTCCATTCAAATTGCTTTCTCCAGCAATGGTTCCTCTTGTGTTCAGCCCATGAAGGTCAAAGTACTTTTTCTCATTGCTGGTCCTAATCCTCTGGGACAAATAGCTCTACTGAAACCAAATATTTTTGAAGAACTTATTTTTGTAGCTTTTTCTACTACCTAAGATTCAAGTTGAGACATATACTCTGGGTACAAAATATACATGTTGCATGGAACTAAGTATGCTGCTTTTGTATATTTATGTGCATCTGTATTTATTCTATCACTTTGCAGCATGGCAGTTAATTAGATGTGTGATCACACTGATGTTGTTTCAAGGACTATCTTCTGCAAGATGAAAGTCCTCCTCTTATAATTAAATTCCACCATGATAAAAATCACACAAAACTAAAGAATCAGATACTGATTTGGAATGGATATAAATGTTCTCATTTTTTGGAAGATTTTAAATCTGAAGCCAACTTCCACAGGTCAAACTTATCTCTAAAAAACACAAATGATCTGCAATCCATGTCCAGTAGTAATTTCTCCACTGAATCATAGTCAAAGTCTGGTCCAAAGTCTTTCTGTGCTTTGAGAAAGTACAAAGTTTTCTGGCTTAGGTTGCCACAGACTGCCTTGGAAAACAAAATTTTCAGAACTGTTCATTTTCAGAATGTTGCAGGGGTAAAAATTTGCTTTGACAACACCTCTCTGAGGAACAGGGATCAGTGTAACGTGCCCTGACTTCACACAGTGCTGTGAACACAACCTGTGCAGTGGGAGTCAACTTTGCCCCTTCAGCTCTGGACCAGATCCACTGAGAATAAATGTATGGAAAGAGGTGAAAACACAACTTTTCCAGACCTCAGGATTTTTCAAAGCCTAAGACACTACACGTGCTCTGCGACATTATGGTTCCTTTCTAGCTAAGTATGTTTTCAGAAATCTATTTCCAGCTACTCTGACTGCAAAAAGTGTGAACGACTGTTTCCCCATGTGTACTAAGATAAGGATTATATTGTATCAGAGGAAATTTTCCCCTCATCTAAAAGCCATTTTCTGTAGCACTTTTCACTGAGAGTAAAAGATAACTTTTATTTTACCAGAAGAACAAATTATTTTTCTCCAGTTACAAAACAGCCCATAAACAACGACCAGTTTAAAAATTCCCTCCTCAACCAAGGGAATTCAAGGGAGGGTTTTTAAAGTATACTCAATTGAGATTAATGAATTCTTTCCTTGAAAAGCTGCATTCAAATTGATAACCTCAAAAAAAAAAAAGATTTCCAAGAGCAAGTTGTAGAAATCATTACATCACAGAGGATTCTCTTAATTTGAAGTCTTTCAAAAAATAGTGACAATCTTTGATGCTACATATATTTGATTCCTTGCTTGATTTTTATTAGTCAAATAATTGTTGCTAGAAGAAGCCAGCAGAAGCCAGAGCAGTGATCTGCCTTTGTATTGTTTAAGGATTTCCCTATCCAGTTTCAGATGGGGATATTTACTCCTAGAGACACAGACTATAGCCTGTCTCCATCATACATATACCCACATTCATCTACAGTTACATTAATCCAAGCACACACTGCACAATTGTTGCAATTTATATGTCCCTTTATGATTATAAAGTAGAAAGCATTAACACATTGCCAAGATGGTTGATCACATCATCTCTTTAAAAATCCATCACCATGTTCTCCCTGGTATTCCAGAGAAAGACAAATCCTGAGTTTGATGAACCTGACTCCACATCCACCTCTCTTAGAAGTCAAATCTAGTCTGTGAAAACCTTCTTCCCAGAGATGAAGAATTACCAGAGGGCCTCAGCACTCACAGGATCAAGTGAGAAATCAACCTATTCAAACTGACTATCCCACAAATATTTCTGTGTGTCCGTGAAACCTTCACTCATTTAAAAATAATAATTGCAAAACAAGATATAATTCATTTACCTGGCAACATATTTTCTCCTAAAGGCCAGAAAAGAGGATTAAGAACTAGTTATAGTTCTTATATATGTATATATGTTATGTATATAGTTACAGCTGTGTCCATTTGCAGATATATAGCAAAACTACTGTGCTGTAAGACAAATTGGGAGTTTTAACCAGATATTGATGGGTTGTTGGATCACTGAACACAGAGCATCTTTCCTGCAATACAACTTGATTTTGCACAAAGATGACACCTTTAAACATTTGCAATCTCTTTTTATGCACAGCTGTTAGGAGGACGTAACAATTTTATCATTCTGTTCTTATAAGACCTTGTCTTTGGTCTTGAGATTAATCCAGGATAAACCTATTCTATCAGCTCACTTCTGAAACTCAAGAGTTTTCAGCTAATCTTTGTAGAAACCTATTGCAATCAAATTTGCTCAGTACTCCATGCTTACTTTAAAAGCTCTATTTGTCCATGACCTTGGTGGGAAAGCAGTATGCTCCATTACTATTTTTCTTCCGCATTGTTTATGTTGAAAAGCAGCTGGTCCTTTATGAATGTCCCACTATTTGACTCAAAGACTGAGTATTTTAGCTGCCCTTAAGAGTTTTGTAACCCTTCTTCTAATCGACACTTCCCTTGACCTTACTCCCAGCCTCACCACCCACAGGTTTACAGAAAGGCTGCAATGGGGATTTGAAAAACAAAAATGGGGTATGATTTTCATCCTGCACCACTAGAAGGCAATTTCAAACTATTAGTGGGGCCAAAATGCACACAGTACCGACTGAGCTCATAAAAAACTATTTCTCACTGATTTATAGAACTGAGGGGAGAAGAAGGAGAGATTTCTCCTGCAAAACCGAGGGCCTGCTTTATGATGCTTGGGTTTGCTTTTAATAAAACTTTTGGAAAGAAGAAGCGGGAGCAAATGTTTCTGGGTTTTGGTATTATCATTAAAAAGTTCCAGCGTTTGTTAAAACCTCCTCTAGCACTAAGCCCTTGCAGCTCCCGATTAAGTCCATGGGAATTGGCAGCCCTTCCAGAAATGGATGCTCTAAATGCTGACTCGTGGCAACCAAGTTCACATCCAGCCAATTCCTGAGTCTTTATCCAGGTTTTACTCAGCCTTTACTCAATCAAAGCTCTCGCTTAGGGGCAGTAAATAAGGACTTTAGCAACTGGCCCAAAGGATAGGTTCCACGGCATGCAAAGCAACTCTTATTAAGTGTGGGCGTTAGTCAGCAGTAAGCCCTCCTCCACCTCTTAAACTTTTGGTGTTCCCACAAGGGAAGCTATTGAAAGCCTGGGCTTTGTAAGTTCAATTCCCTTTGCTGGCTTATAACACAGCTGCTATATATTATCTTATACATTTGACCACAAAGGTGCATTCTATAGGCAAGATTCATCCACTCCTGCCATCCCTTTTTATTCATTCACCGCTTTTCAGCATAATGTTTGGGGACCCTGTTCTCAGCCACTTGTACACTTCAGCACTTGAAACACACCAAGAGGGACAATCGCTTGACTGATATCTCCATCTCAGTATCTATACCCGTCTCTCTGTTTCTCTAGCTTTCTACCCAAGCCATTGTGTGCACCAATTGTGCTATCATAAAGCAGAGTGTTGGGCTGTTTTGTGACGATGGAGAACCATGCAATCACAAGCTTTATTGCATACCATCCCATCCAGTGACCCCTGTTCTTATCATGAGAGCCCATTCAAGGGGAAATTACACCAGACTTCAACGGGGAAAGTGTCCCTCTGTTTCCAGGCTATTCAGGACAAAAGGTGAGAACCGCAGAACAAGCCTCTTCTGCTTTAATTGTGAAATGTTTCGAGCAATTGGGGAGGGGAGGGGGGAAGGGGGGGCTAAGGGGGATGGGGAAAGAGAGAGAGGGGGAAAAAAAAAAAAAGAAAAACTCTATTGAGATCAGGTGGTCCCATTTCCCAGAGATAAACAAGTTCAATAATATACTGGTCAACAGAGTTACCCTACCCTCAACAGGCTTTTGTTTTTTAAAAAAGGACTAAAATAACCACTTGGAAATGTTAAACCGAGGCATGGCATTTTAATATGAAAATGGAGGCCTAGTATATTTTTGGTCCCTCTGACAACGATTGCCCTCAATTAGATCACTTATACTCAGCAAATTGGTTGCTGCAAGGGGTTTGTGATCATAAAAATAATCATACATGGCAAGTTCCTTTCAAACCTGAGGGTTTTTTTGCTGTTGTTGGGGGTTTTTCCTCTGCTTTTTGCTTATTGCCATAGTAACTACAAGTGCATATTTTGACTTGCTTCCAAAATAATATTCAAGAATGTTCTTTTTGTCCATTTCTAAGAGGAATCATTATGTATATTTGAATTATATTTTCCAATTAGGTGAACTGAAGTGTTTTCCAGCAACTGTTTTTTTTCCCCTCGTTTACAGAAAACGGGAAATTTTTATTACACTAAGGATTTTCAAGACAATAGCTACAGAGACCATTTTCCAGTGTTGTTTGTAATATCTAATTTAGTGCTAATTTTTAATGGATGGGGTTCCATGGGGATTTGTTTGCAAATTTCATCAACTTGAGTTCCTGCTTCATTTGCTGAAATGCAGTACTTGGAATTGACCCAGTGAGCAGGAACACTCTTGTTCTTTTTAAAACATTGCTGTATACTACAATAAACAGTGACTGGTTATCAAAAATAAAATGCCTGATTGTCTACAGATTTGGAGCACACAATTTTTGACTTGGATGAGCTGTTGATTTATATTCACCACTGACACAGCTTAAACAAACACACACATTTCATTTTAAGCCTTGTGTTTCTTCAGAAGCCAATAGGATGTGCTCAGCTCAGAACAAAAGCAATTTTGTTTTTTCATATTTGCCCTGGTAATACACTCTTCAGCCTGTATCCTGAGTGGATGAAAGCCAATCCAACTTGCTAAACCCACAGTTTCACCCTCCTTCAGCAGCAAAGTGTCTGTCACTTGAAAAGGAATCCAAAGCACTCAAATCTTTAAGGGATTGCTTAAGGAAGGCTTGATATGCTCCTGTCCCTGGACCCATCTCCAAAATATATGATCTTGAGGTTTTCCTAGCAACAGCAATGGCCATTTCACGTGAACTTCATGAACACACAAAGGAAGGAAGCACTTTTAAACCCAGGAGCTCATTTTAGCAGAGCATGCTTCTGGTGGTGCTGTTGTAGACACCTAGGACTTGCTGCTCGATGGAAACCAACATCTTCAAACTCTCCAAGGTGAAAATATTAGGGCTGATTGCAAAATCAAGCTGCACTCTCCACCTCTAACAGCATAAACACAGTCAACCTGCTGAGTGCTTCTGCACAGGGATGGAGACAGCCTCACACATTGAGCTCACACAAGACCCATTTCCAAAAGGGACTGTAGGTGTAAAAGTTCCTGAAACTCCAAAGGGTCATCCAGGGCCTCTCAAATTCCCTTCCAGTCCTGGCCTCAATATAGGACTGAGTCAGTCTCAAGAGCCCCTGGGTCTCTGAAAAGCCATATCTACTCATCCTTGTTCATGCCTGGTAGAAGCACCTCGTCCCAGAAAACCTCTAAGACAAAACATAGCGGAAATATCCAAAGCATAAAGCATTATTTGCATGGCACGGGGGAAAGGAGAAGGAACTGAGGGGGAGATGCAGGGAAAGGGAGTTTTTACAATGCCAAAGCATGATGGGCTCTTCACAAACAAAGGTGAAGGTTTGGGTCTGCCAGGTTTCTCCAGTCTCAGGCTAGCGTGGATTAGACTCACAGGCTTTTTTTTTTGTAGAGTTTCAGGCTAAGCAGGCAAACTCAAACACTGTGCTATATCCATCCTCACTTTCATTGCACTATGAAACAAGCAATTAAAAAAAAAAAAGAAACCAACAAACTGTTCAAACATGTTTGATCAGAAAGCACTTAAGCAACACAGAAGGAATCCACAGCTTTTGATATTACATTAATACACTAATATCTTAATCCTTTACCAGTGACAGACTACGTATTTAAATCCCTAATGGGACCTGGTTTCCAAATTACATTATTTAATGTTTATTCAGTGAATAATCCAAATAGTATTTAACACCACTGAAGAAAAAACACACACACCCCCTGGGTGGATTGTCTGCTTTTCCTTTGCTTCGTAATTACCCAACCAAGGGCCCTATTAAATAACTTCATTTTTTATGGTCTTAAAGTGAAATGAACCCTCCATTTGAACATTGCAGAAGAAACACTTCAGGCACACATGCACACTGTAAAATCCAGCTCCATGTCAAAAACTTTCCACTGATTAAGATTGTTTTGAACCATTTGAAAACTTTCTAGCCAGACATGTTTAATACCAAAGGGCCTGATCTGGGCTCCATTCTGGAAAGAGAACAAAAGCAAACACCAAGGGAGCATAAAAATAATTAGTAATGGCTTGTCAATTAAATCTCCGTGTGTCAAAGAGGGGAAGTTAATTGCCTGTAAGTTTATAATGTAATTAAGACACTTTCAATGGGATTTGTGCCACCCAGCTGTGGACAAAACTGGCAGGGCTGTAATCACCCAAGCTCCCTTATTACCCAGCAGAAAGGCTCTTCCCCTTCTTAGTGGGGGGACCTGAGGCATCCTCAAGGGTAAGGGAGGTCTCTGGGTGGTGGGGCTGGTGTTGGGCAGCATGAAAACAAGCCATGTTGTGCTGTCACAGCATTGCCTGATGCTTCCTGGCCTGATCCCCACGGTGCTTTCCCCCAAGCCTTGCCCAGGGGTATCCCGCTCCTGTGAACCCACATGGATGGACTATCCAACTCAGTCCCTTAGGAAAGTCAATCCCTTGGCCAGCAGAATTCACTCATTTCCCTGGAGAAAGGTACATGGTTTCTCCAATGAACAGAACATAAATCCTCTACTGCCAAAGTTGAGCCATTCTGAAGAGACAAGGCATCTTCTTGCCTCCACAAACTCTTCAAGCAGAGGAACACAACCCAGACATATACCTGCAACAGGAAATGCTCCTGTTGTGTTACCCATATTTGCATGCCTCTCTTCCAAACCTGTTTTAAATAAAGGTCAGGCCATTTGCTTCTTCTGTCAAACATCTCTAATTGAAACTTTTGATATTTGCTATAGAAGTCAATTCAAGTAGTTCCAGAGGTTGTGAGTTGAACGTGTGTGTGGAACTGGAGACACGAAGGAAAAATCTTCTTGCCCCTATTTGGAGTGATGAATAACCTGTGGATTAATTTGTAACAGTAATAAAACCAAGGCTTTTCAAAGAGATCTCTCTGGCTAAGATCTGCATGGTATTTATCACAAAGAACCAATGGTGGCCATTCGAGCATTTGACTGTTTTCATTTACATAGTTAAAAAATAGCCAGTGCAGTTCCAGAGCCCCATGTTTTGATATCAGAGCTCCTGGTAAGCTGTCAGCATTTCCATTAAAGAGCCCTGCTTGGAGAGCATTTGCCTTGCAATAGAAGGCAGATGTCTNATCAGAGCTCCTGGTAAGCTGTCAACATTTCCATTAAAGAGCCCTGTTTGGGGAGCTGGACATGCCAACAGCTTGGACAGCATTTACCTTGCAATAGAAGGCAGATGTCACTGCAGGTTTGGATGTAAACAGAAAGAGACAGGGATGCACAGACAGACAGACAGCTCCCAACAAACCGTCAGCTTTTGCCGAGTGGGAAGTTCTGTATTATCTCCTGTTGTCCCAGATGGCATCTAACCTCTCCTAAAAGAGAAAGTGTTCAATACAGGCTGTCCCTGCGACACCCTAAGTGCACTGCTGAGTGACTGGGCTGCTCCTCCCCTGCTAGATCACAGCCAGGCTGGAAATGAGGGGTCAGTGGAAGACTGCTCAACCCAATCCAAGCACAGGGGCTTCTGGAGAGATGCTGATTTAAAGGCTGTAAGTGCACAGCCCTCAGAGTGTGCAAAGCCCTTGTTCTCAGCATGAGACATTCAACTTTCCTACCTCAATAATACAAGGAGATTTTGTTCCTAGCATTAGTGTTCATGTTTTTATGATGTGGTTGGCTGAAAGAATTAGAGGTCCTTTCTGCAGACCAAGGCAAGCATCCCCAATATTTATATTTTTGAGAGGGCTTAGGTGGTATTTTTGGACTGTTGACTACAGTTTATGTTACTGGCAGCAAAGAAAAGAAGAAATAGCACCTGATTCTTTTCCTTGTGGAACAGGGAACCTCCGTTATTAACGAGATATATGAGGTGACTCTCATACAAACCCCACTGTAACAAAGCTCCTCATAATCACTGGTGGATTTCATCCTACCTTTATATAAGGCAGGGCATATTTATCCCTATTGCACCAGGAGGGAACTCCAGCAATAAAGAAGAAACTCCCCAAGGGTGTTCCCAGGGGTGCTGGGAACCTGCCTACATCTCATTCACCCAGGTACAACCTGCTCCTCAAGCAGCATGGTGTTTTGGGGAGTGATGCTAAGAGCCAACACAGGGCTGTGTGGACGCTACAAAAGGAAAAGAGAAGTCAAAACGTGCGGCACAGCCTGAGATCTGAATTCACCAGCAGGGTCAGGGAGCTGTTTTACTTCCTACCACTGTGAACTCCAGGAATGGAATCAATTAGTATTAGTTTAAAACATCATCTGTTTCAGTTTAACAGAAAGCTTCTGTTCAATGAAATACAGGGTTGGTAAATGAAAAATAAAAGTTGGTCTGATTTTAGTAACTCCTAAGGTACTCTGTTAGGTGTGGCAAAGAGGTGAATCATACACATGCCACAAATGTGTGTATCAAGGCATTGCTCTTGTTTTTCTTCATGTATTCATGGAACAATATCTCTGCACATCATGCATGTGCACAAAGCACAAACCTGTGATTAGCAAGATGGTTCAGCAGCAACTACACAGATGTGTGACAGCATTTCCCTCAATGATACTCTTGGGTGATAAACCAGCTACTTTGGAATGGATGTTTGCCCAGGTAATTAAAAGCATCTTGAAAATCACAATGGAAGAATTTCTTTCCAGGCATCACTTCTGTCTTTAGGGAGATAAACTCTATGTGATTGGGGTTTTTTTACCATAGTCTTTGATGGGCTATGGCAGGAGGATTCGTTGGAGAGCTACAAAATAAGTTTTCCAAGGCAATGAACTTAAGCCAAGTAATACTGCCTTTTCTGCCTTTTTTTTCCCCTTTTTTTTTTAAGTACTGTCATCCTTTCCAACTCAAAATACCTCTTGGTTCCTCAGCGGGACCACTGGCTTGCTCCTGATGTAAGCATCTTACGAGGCCAACAGCATATATAGGTACTTTATAGGTAAAACAGGAGCCATGTTATTGAAAAACTGGACTTCCTTGCAGAGATCTTAGCTATAGAAAAGAAAATCTATTGGCTGCAGTCACACCTTCTGTCTCCTATCCAGAATTATGAGACCAGAGCTAAGGGACACTACAGAGACACAGTTTAATGTTACTGTTCCAGCAATTACTACTAAGCTGCTTGATTTTCTCAGTCCAATTTTTTATTCTCTGAATCTCCCTTTCCCTCTTTTAATACTCTTTTGTCTTTGTTTACTTTTTTGAGAAAACAAAAAAGCAGAGGAGTGAAGCAAACTAAGGAAGGTTTTTTGTCTCCTGTCTCATATGGGGTTTAGGAATAAAGAGACAGAACGAAGGGAAAATCAAGGGAGAGAGAGCAGTTTTTTTTCAATTCTCCCATCCAAAAAATAACCAAAGCGACCTTGAGCAAATACTTATCTGCAAAGCATCTTCATTTTCCAACCAGTTATTCAAGGTTTCATTAGTCCCACAGGTCCCTCAGCTCTGCCTGCTCTGGCTGGCAGAGCAACCCTCTCCTCTCCATGTGCCATTTTCATGCTATTGGAGCAATAACTGGTGATGGTTCCACTTCCTGCACTGCACAGCTCTCCTTAGTTCAGTCTGTTGGTTAAGCAATTCTGCCAAGAAACCACCATGCAGACAGCGAGAAGAAAGCAGAGATGAGCAGGATTATTCTCACTTGGGATAACTCATTCCTCAGCTGGATGATGAATTGCTGACAGAGCCGGAGAGGAAAGTCCAGCCCGGCCTCCTGCAGACACCCAGCACAGCACAATGTCAGCAAAAAAGCTGTGGAAAGGTCTAGGGAGGGAGTGGGGGGCGAGATGAAACAGCTGCTGGCCTTAGAAATAGGTGGAAAATGGCATCACAGCCCACAGTCCACTGCAGCAAGGAAAAGCAAAAGTGGAAACTTCGAGATATATTTTTACATGGCGGTAATGATTTTAGCATCTGCATAAGGCACACAAGCCAGGGCTTGGATCCCTTCTCGGTTAAATCACTTAAAGACCTGTTCTGCCTGAAAGGAATAATCTCCTTGTTTTTATTGCTGTCTTATAAACTTTCCATCCCAATCTACTGACGAAATTAAGTGACACAAGGACTGTCAAATAAATTCTACAAGGGGGTTGTGGGAGAGGAAAGAAAGGTTTGAGCTTGGAGACTCAGGGCAGGGGGAGAACACTGAAAATGTAAAGTCCAGAAAACGAGGATGGTCAATGGGAAAGTGGCTCTTTGGGGCTTCTAGGACCCCAAAACCAACCCTGAAGCACGACTACCACTCCCTGCTAGATGTTTGCTACCTCCGTTATACCCCAGTTGGAGGAAGACCACTGTATGCAGGGAGCTGAGAACTCCAGTGATGAAGTATTAAGAAGCCATTCCCTTTCCAGATGGTGTAACTGATGCTGATTGACCTAAATTATGTCATGCAGCGAACACCATGGCCCCATGCTGTGTGCCCCATCTCCGATTGCAAGGGAACAATGGGGAGCAGGGCAGGGGACAATGGAGGCGGCGGGAGGCTGGTCCGTGGCAGGGTCACAGGGTGCAGAGCACGACGGCAGAGCAGATATTTCCAGCATGCCTCTTCCTCTGCCGGGGATGTGCCTGGCTTCTGTGCTGCGGGAGACGACGGCATCCTCTTGGATTGAACGTGTTAGGAGGCAACTGGGAAAGCAGAGCTCCGGCCTTGCTTCTGTTACTGCTTTTACCTGTCGCTGTTCTTTTTAATAACATTTTTAATAGATGAGGACCAAGTCTGTCCTGGATCTGACCAACACCACACAAGAGGGATTCTGGATTTGCAGAAGTGGCAGTTTGTATTCTCCACGTTGGCTCATACAGTTTGACTTTCCCTGAAATACCCTGACACACAAGTTCATATGCCTATAACACAAACTGCTGAAAAAACACACTTCTTTTTTTTTTTACAAGGAGTGCTTTTCACAGCAATTTCTCACTAGTTTCTCAGTAATTCCTGCAGAACATTTAGTTAATTTTAAGTTCTTTTGCACCCTTACATCTGAATGGATAGTAGCAGAGAGAAAGTGGAAACAGATATCTGCATGAGACTAGAGACAGTCTGATCTCTCTAGGGGTAAGGACATATTTATTTATGTATATTAAGGTCTTGTTCTTATCAAAGGATTATCTTCTGCAGGAACACAAATCTGGAAGATGGGAGGACAGAGGATAAACAACAAAATTCAATAAATTATCTGCTTGGACCTGAATTTAAATAATAATCAGCCTGCCTCTACATTAAATTCTTACTATGCAATATTGTTTAGATATCTAATATATTTCATTGGAAAGCCTTCTCATATTTAACTTTGACTCATCCACTTGTTGGCTCACAAGATACTGAACACGTAATGGACAGTACTGAAGACATGGGTAATCAACACAATCAGAATGGAAACAGCACTCTTTTCTGTTTATTACAGAAAACAATAAACTTGATGCTTATGATTTCAGAGGTCTTATTTTTAAATCTCTTTCCTAGAGCAGACCTGGTAAGAGAGGAACCCATGACAGCACAAAATTGGGCGTTCACAGATCATAAACCTGGCCCCTGAGGAAGAAATCCCCTCTTTTGATTTATGTGGCCCTGAATCACCAAGGATGTTAGCATAAAGTTTAGCTTCCACCAAGCTAAATATGGAGCCTGATTTTAGACAGAATAGTCTTGTTCTTCATGTCTTACCCCCAGTCCACACACAGGCATTGGAGATTTGCTTGTTGCCTTTGCTTGAAAAAACCTAACATCGAGTGAAGCAAAGTCAATCCATTTGCCAGCATCTGGTGACCTGTGCACTTGCATTGGAGTTTGTAACAAAATCCCAAAATAGAACCCATGAGCTTCAGGTTTTGGTAAAAATGGCTTGCAGAGACATGCTACACTCCTTGAGAATTCCCCTGGGGATGCAACTCCTTGGAGAGATGGATGGGTACTTATGCAAGTGTACCCAGATCAGTTTAACCCAGAAATTTCAGATCAGGTTCCCCAAGGGATTCCCTTGGTTTTAAAATAACTTTTATCGCTTTCTCCCATTAAAGACTGCATTTGATTTTTCCTGAAAATAGTCACTGCAGTGCAATTGGTTCTCAGAGAACAAAGCAGCACAAGCATTAGGAGGGAAAAAAAGGAAAGAAAACAAAGCCAAATAACTGAATGAGACCGTTTTAAGTAACTCCCAAATTGTCACAAGATCACAGAATTCATATTCCAGCCTGAAGAAAGGGGGAGCTAATCTTCTCCAGAAAAAAAGACGTCGTTTCTTTCAGTTATGTCAGTTTGATTTTTTCATGCACAAATGTTACTGAAAACTGCATATACATGTTAATATTCATATTCAAAATATTCCTCTTGAAAAAGCAGGGGTGAAAGGGACATTATGGAAATGAAGCTGGATCAATACCAGAGGGAGAATGCGATTCAGACCTATTAAGACATTGGTGTGCTTCAAGCTCAGTGTTCAGGCTTTCACTTCTTTCCTTTTCCTGGACTCTGACTGCTGCAGCTGTGACCTCAAATCTTTTTGAGATGGGCAGACAGTAGCGATGAAATGACTCGAAGAGTGAGGAAATTTAAGGAATTCCCTCTGTCTGGCATATCAAAAAGTTCAAAAGTTACCCCTGTCTCAGTGGCTAAGCAAGAGAAATGTCAGGTGTTAAAATATTGTTTTAAAGAAAATGAGAAAGGCAAAAGAACCACCAAAGGCTGGGTATGAGGCCTAAGACAACTCAAAGAGAATTCACACACATATTTGACACGCCAGGCTGTTTTCCATCAGACCAAAATAGCAAGAGAAATTTTATCTTCTGCATATTTTTTTTTAAGTGGTCGTGTTAAAAATCTGTATCAAAATTGTGATAAAAGTTTAGGCTGCATGTTTTCATGCTTCAGAAAATCCAGGGTAACTTATTTCGTAGCACATAACTGTCAGAATCATTGACCTTTTGATCAAACCCTATCTACCTATAAGATAGAACACAGCAAGAACTTAAAGGAGCCAGAGTAGAAGCTGGAGTTTTCTGGATTCCCCTTCAAAGCATTTATGGAAAGTAACTCCTATAAACAAGCCCATATCCTGTAAGATGAAATTTAATATCTATTTTCTGCACTTCTCTTAGAGGCATGTTATGATCCAACATTAACAATAGGTTTAAAATTAAGAAATTTAATCTTTTATTTTCCCGAAAAGAAAATACTGTAGGAAGTTTTAATGTGTTATTCCATACATGGGAAAACCAGTTTAGTCTTTAATTCCATCATACCTTCATATTACTGAAGGTGTCCCTTCTTTTGCTGGGTGGCAACAAGTAAAGGGGGGTTTTCCATGAAGATGAAAAGACAAAAGCAGTAGGCTAGATCCAAAATTGTCTTCTGAGCCCATCACTGACATTTCTAAGCAAAAAAAAAAAAAAAGAAAAAAAACCCTAAGAAACTTACTTCACAAAAAACACAACACTGAAGAAATGATGAGATCTGGCAGAAAATGTAGGGAGAAGAGTTGAAGCAGAAAGAGGAAAAAAAAAAAAAAAGAAAAAAAACCCTAAGAAACTTACTTCACAAAAAACACAACACTGAAGAAATGATGAGATCTGGCAGAAAATGTAGGGAGAAGAGTTGAAGCAGAAAGAGGAAAAAAAAAAAAAAAGAAAAAAAACCCTAAGAAACTTACTTCACAAAAAACACAACACTGAAGAAATGATGAGATCTGGCAGAAAATGTAGAGAGAAGAGTTGAAGCAGGAAAAAAAAAAAAA
>VYXF01009087.1:87323-138416 GCA_013397295.1 Polioptila caerulea | reverse complement strand
AAAAAAAAAAAAAAAAAAAAAAAAATCACAGAAGTCAGAAGTGATGAAAAATGGGCCATGTGTAAAGAACTGCAGACCCCAGGGGTAGCTCTGGATTGAACTCCCTATTTATACACAGTTTTAGATTATTATTTACTACAGTAATCAATGTGAAAACACTGCCTACCCTAGCAACCCCTGTGTCATATGGTGTGTATACATCACCTCTGGGAAGCAGGTCAGCTCTATAAAGAAAATCAGCTATATTTAATGTGAAACTCCGTAGTTTTTACAATGTTTTTAAAAATGTTTTACAACATGTAGAAACGTTTCCATAAAAGCAGACTTATTAATCCCAGTTTTAAGCTGTCTTTTAAAGTGGAGTTTTCTTACACAAATATTTTCCTTGTCCCCCCACTGCTCCCTGCCCCTCCTTTTAAATAAAGTTATAATAGAAAAAGAACTGGGTACTCAGACAGGGAAGACAGGTCAGCACTGTCCACCTCCAATGGAACCCTGATTTCCCCTCAGATGATGCAGGGAAGGAGGATGGCTGCCATTCCCAGAGGAGATAACCCTCCCGGGCACTATCAGCAACAGGAGATATTTGCAGGATTTAACATGTTTTCTTATGCTTATCCCAAGGACTTATCCCCAAAGACTGAGAGTCTTTGCACCGAATGTGAAGTTCTCAACCAAGGAGCTTAAATTAGGAACCTACTTGGGCCCCTTCCCTATCGAGGAGGGCTTCCCACAGCTCAGGTCTGAATTGCCCTCTGGAGATGCCTGTCCCTTATTAATGCTGGAAAGACTCGAGTAATTACGTGTCTAATTTAAGAACAAGATGCAAAGCAAAGCCAGACCCTGCTCCTGGAGATGTGTCCCTACTCTGTACCCACCACCACCACTCCCTGTTGGAGGCCCAGGAGGGCTGGCTGTTCATCCCACTGTGCCCACAGCTCTGCCCACTGTCCCCACGCAGTGGGCCTGAGCTCCCCACCACGGGCTCGGAGCTGCCACAGGTCCAGCTGAGAAGGGACATCACCAAGCCACAATCCAGGTCTGCATGGGGCTCCTGACAGCAGTGCTTCAGCTCCTGGCTACTCATGGAACTGCAAGTCATCCCTTCACTCCTGGAGAGGAGCGAAGAGACACCAGGAACACCCAGCAAAGGCACCACTCCCACAGCAGAGAATCTGGGCACTGCAAGTGTGATGGCTGTGCCGTCAGAAATCCCAGGACAGCGCAGCAGATCCCTGTATGTGTGCCCTGGGAAGAGGCTGTAGTCTTCACATAGCCTTCCCACCTGAGAAAAGTGGCAGTCACATGAGTGAAATCCATTTTTGCAAGATCATTCTCAAATCTGACTGGCAGCATCTTTGAGGAACACCACAGAGCAGGAAAACACTATACAAACAACAGCTCAGGATTACTGCTTTTGAGATACCCATATGTAAAAAAAAAGTCCATTGCATTGGCATTTAAGGTTTTCATCAGACAGATAAATATAAATTAACTCTCAGGAAAAAAATAAAATTGCCCTGTCCACCCCCATTGCTAATCCTTACAGAAATTCCCTTGGAGTAACAGCCCATTATACAGAGAGCAAAACTGAGACATGGAGAACATGGTAACTTGCCTGAGGTTATGCATTTTTAATAAATCCTGACAGCCAGTGTTCAAATGCATCACATCTTTACAATAAGGACTTGATGCTGCAAAGTTTCATTAATGGGGGACAGAATTGCTGGTCCCTGCCATCTGGCTGAACCTATTCACACCCACCACCAGCCTCATCTCTGTAATAAGCTTGACCTCTGTGGTGGGGGGATGCTGTTTATCTTCCCCGCTCTGCGACCCCACTCCACAGCTTCCCTGGCTGCTCCTTCATTGGACCCAGATTTCCACCCTGCCTGCTGTTTTTCCAGCAGTAGCATTTTGGCTCCTGGCAGACTGGAGAGACATTTCTGTCGGCAGCTCAGGAATTCCCTTTGTGTCTTTCCTGAGTTTAGGCTCACCTTGATGCTAGACTCTGACCCCTCTTTAATGCAGAGGAATGTGTGAAAAATTTATTCCCCTTTTCATTAAGAACTCATTTAAATTCACCAAAAGGTGACCCGGCTCCCTCCACTGTGGCTATATTGTTCTCTGAGAATCTGTTTTATTTCTGACTTAGAGTTCAGCTGAAAAGTGGGATCTCGCTTCCACTGATCCAATAGTTTAATTTTTAGCTTCAATGATGAATAAAATTATGCAGAGACATGCTTGAGGTACATTTCTTATACTCACAAACAGTTTGACTAGCTATGAGGAAATGCTGTATGTCCCTGGGTGTAGTGTCCCCCTTCTGGCTCACTTAATTAGCAGCTCTGGTAAGCATGGGAATTTGATTTTCCATTAAAAACTTGGAAAAACATTTGTTTTGTTTATTTGCTTTTCACAACACACAAAGCAAAAGCCAAACCCATCATTTCTACTCTGGTTTGTTTTGTTTTCTTGACAAGTGAAAAATCAGCAATCCTAGATTGGAAGCGTTTTGGGAGCTGATCTGGAAAAGGTGCCAATGCAAATAATGTCATCCTTTGTGCCAAACAACATCCAGGAAAAAATTAAAAAAAAGAGATAGAAGCATTTTTCATCCAAAAAGCACTTTGGAAAATCAAAGCCCAGTTGTCAACTCGCTTTATTCTCAATCTGATTCTTATTAATGTCCCTTAATCTCCTGTGTGCTCAGCCATCACGGTGCTGTGTGTCACTGTGTCACAGCTGGCTGTGGGCACACTGTGAGGGTAGGTGCCCATATGTGCAGCACAGGCACATCAGGACAGGCAGAGGACCCCATAATCAGCAGCAACATAAGCAGTAGAAAAAGCAACATCTTGTCACCACATCTAAGTGAAGGGAAGGTGAGGCAAGGCAAGGAGGAAAAAGGATACAGGGGTTGTAGTACTCCCCTCTCCCTTATTTAAGTCAAGGCTTTCTTTATCCCATATGTATCAAGAAATGCTCACCATCCTATTCAAAATCACCCCTCTCCAGAGCATTGACCACAAAATTACCATCCCTTTCTCCCAGCACAGAAAGTCTGCTAGGTAGAGGCACTCAGAGTGCTCTTCCCTCCTGTCTACAGCCAATGTCCCCAGCACGCCAGGAGAAGCTGCCTACTCCATGTGAGCCACAACCAGCTGCATTTTCCCTATTTGTGCCACTTGTGTATTTGGTTTGCCGAGGTGGGGGGAGGAAAAGTGTCTAATACAATTTATTTTTTAAATTAACCTATTTAAAACTATGGATGCCGACTTTTCAGTAGTCTTCTGGGGGCTGTTACAAAGGGGCCCTGGTTGAAACCTATCTGAAGGGAGTTAACCACAGCCCTTTGCTCACACATGTGGTATAATGTACGCTCTTTATTGCTTTTCTTTACTCCCCACCCCCCCACACACATTTAGGATATGCAGAGTAGAGTTTTTCTAAATATCTTACAAGTGCGTGTATGTGCACGCTGGATTTACAGCAGAGAGGGGAACCTAATTCTGCTCTCAATTAACAAAATCCATGAGCAAGAGGGACTCAACACCAAGATCCACAAAAGATCCCAGGAGGGAGTTGCTGGAGCAGAGTGTAAGTATCACAGCCTAGTGATACTTGGAGATGACAAACACCCTTGTCTTATCAGCAAAAAAGAGTTCACAGCCCAAGATTTCAGGAGAAAGGGAGTCAGTGCACCAGGGAAGGATGCCAAACTCAGGTCTTGTACATCTCCTTCCAGAAAGGGAATAGCTGGTCTGACCCTGTGGGTCTAAAGCTTGGTCCTGCAAAGAGCCAAGGCTTGGACTCACCTCAAGGTTTTGGGCAGCTGAAAGCCACAATCTGGGAGCAGCATTACCTGAGACCCCTACTGTGGACTACGGACAGAAATCAGCTCCCTCGGGCCTTAGAACTCCTCTCCAACATCTGTTGGAGGCCTTTGTGCTTCTCTGCTGCCTGTCCAACCTCAGGGCTCAAGCTGGGTTTTTGCTAGCCCAGCTGCATGTCCAGGCCCTGCTGCAAGGCAGGGCTTTGGGCTGTGAGCAGGATGAGCCACACTTCATCTACCACAGCCAAGGACAGAGCACTGGGAAAGGAATACTTGGACAGGTACCATGGCACCTAGGACAAATGTAGGTGTGACAATGACATTTGTGTTTAAGGGTGATGAACAGCTCAGGCCACCTCCTGCATGGTGATGCCACATTCTGGCTCCTTAGCCACAGGGAAGAGACAGAGAGCTTTGCTTTAATCCTCTAATTTTGGCACCTCATTGTCACACCCATCTCTTCCCTGTGAGCACCCAGGATCCAGAAGCACTGGATCACAGCTGAACATCTGCTCCCTGTCACACCAACTGCCCTGAGAAGGTCCTCAATCCTCTCTAGCCACCCCTCACCTTAGTGTCATGATTTCCACCAATTTTCAACAGCAGCTTTTCAGATGCCTAGAGGTGTCACAGGTTGGGTGGCATCACCAGAGGACAGCAGCTCAGCTGGTGTAAATCTGCCCCAACCAGCTGAATCCACCAGTTGAAGATTTAGCTCAAAGTTGGCATCCCAATGCTTAAGATTCCACAAACGGCAAATCCAACCCCGTTTTTAACCTTGTGGGTTTTTTGGAGCTCAGATTTGCTGTGCTAATGTGCTTTTAACGTTGTTTTTTCCTTGGTATGTGTGCTATATTAGCACACATGCACCCTGTATACGCAGAAAGTCTATAAAACAGGGCACTCGTATAGTTTTAAAATAGACAAATCAGTTTAAAGCATTAAAGTAAATCTGGTAAAATAAAATCTCTCCTGGGTTGACATTTTGTTTGCCAAGTTTTAGCTTGGAATGAATTTTTATGACTGAGTTATAAACCCTCGAAAATAGTGGTTTATAATGGAAATCTTGACAAATCCTTAACACAGGCCCCATTGTAACATATTCTGTACATATCCCATTGATCTATGGTAATAACAAGTTTTATATAAAACATTTTAACCATGGGAGCGACGTGGTTGTCTTCAAGCTTCCAAAAATATTTTTCAAATAAAGAGGTGGCTTTTTCAACTGGGCAAAATCAAGGAATTGAACATCAAAAATGACATCTAAATATTCATATGGATTAAAAAAAAAAAAAAAAAAGAAGGGAAAAAAATCACAATAATCCAGAACCCATGATGTTTCTTTGGCTTAAAAGCAGCCAGTGACTAAGCAGCAATTCTGCTCTGATATAACTCTCAATGCAGGATGGGGTATTAGCCATGAGCAACAGAAATTACTTTCTTAGAGGATTAGCTGTAGGCCTGAAACAATAAGCAACTTTAAAGGCAAGCTATTCCCTCAGCAGTCAAGATGATAAAACTGGGATACAAAGGATTTGTGTGCTAGGTCCTCAAACCCTCCTTCTCTCCCACAAGACACTCGGTGCCTTTGCCCCAGCAACTCCTATGTGTTGGGCTTAGCCCAGCCCTGGGCTACCTGCATGTCTGACCCAGAAAGCACAAGATTTCAGCTCTGCTGAGGCCAGGGGTGTGATATCTCTGAGGAAAGGAAGAAGCAGCTGGAGCTCAGCACTTTATCCAGCCCATGGTACTGCAGTGGTGGTGATGGTGCTCCGGGGATGGGACCAGGTGAAGGGCAGGGCAGGTGCCTTTTCCCAGCACCTTTCACCCTCAAAACCATGACTGACCACCACCAGTAGGCTTGATCCATCTCTAGACTCCAAAATGCAGGAGTGTCTAGGCAGGCAGCCTCCCTGGGAATGCAGAAAGGCAAACACTAATTTTCAGGGCAATTATATCTGCAAAAATGCTTTAGCCCATTGACTAGAAAATGTTGAGATTGCAAATACATAACTCAAGAAGCAATAAACATTTTCCTCCTCTTTTTATTCCTCACAGTATTAGGAGCTCTGTCTCTGAAATATTTTTAAACCATGACTCTCCCTAATATCTGAAAAATTCACAGCCATCCTTATTTAGCATTATGTCGCTCTCATTGGGTAAGGAGGTTCAAGTTCACAAACAAGAAACTGAGGTACATAATTATGAGAAACTAGGGGGATTTGGGTTTTATGAAGATAATTAGATATTGAACCAGACACGCAATCAAGATGCCAAGAGCTTTTTGTGGACAGGAGTGCAAACTATTGGTTCCAGAGAGGAAGCATTTACCATGATTTATTTGCTTTAAGGTATCACATTTTGTCTAAGCAGGTTTTCCAGGCTCTCTTTTGACTCAATTGAAGAAGGCACAACATGAGATAATTGAGACCATCCTAAAAGAGTCATGATGAATCCCTTCCTGGACATTGCTATCTCCTTCTTCCAAAATACAAAGGTACCTAAAGAAGCAACCCTGATAAGGCCCCTGGAAAGAGTTGAATGGCTCGCCTTGGCAAACCAAGAATTTGGACTTGTGCCTCCATTGCCCTCGGCAAGCCTGAAACTACCTCATTTACATCCAAATAAAGGGAAAAAATGAGTATTTTGAGTGTATATAAATCGGCATACATGACTTGATGGACGTGAAGGTCTTTTAATATTAAACAATTGTCCAAAATAAAGCTGCTCCTGTGCAGACAGATGCACGTGAAAGGAGAGAAGTACAGTTGCCGCAAGCCCCATTTGCCCTCACTAACAAAAGCAACTTCCTCTTCACACAGTCATCCCAGACCATGGGTCTGAATTCCTGCACTTGCATCCAAGGGAGCGAGCCATTTTCATCTCTGATGCATTCCTTTTGCTTCCATTGAAACCGATTACCACACTGCCGCTTTAGCATGAACATAAATTTTTCCGATTTAACATGTTGCTTTAGGACTGGGTTCCACTCGACGGTAGACTTCCATATGTGCTGTAATGTTTGTGTTTCTAAGCAATGCCTCGGCAACCACATCAGGGTCGCCGAAAGACGAAAACGAAAAGCCTGCTTTTTAATTTTCTTTTGCTGGCGATCTCGGTTGGAAACTCAAAAGTAAAAAAAGGTCGTCTATCTTCCCCAGAAGAAATGTAGCCCAAAGGGCCAACATGCCGTTAACACACACCAAAAACATTTTGGTGGCATGCATCTATTTCAGAAAAAAAAAATAAATAAATACACTTCACTGGGATTAGGTTGGGAGAAAAAAAAATACAATTTGCTGACATGTGAGATGCACAGAAAAAGATCTTTTTCTTGTGGAAAATGCCAGCAGGTGTTGTCTGAGGATATTTCTCTCTTTTTAAATGCCAGAGTAGTTCCACACAAGCAGGCCTGGCAGCATCCTTTTGCATATTTTGTTGAATGCTTGACAAATTAGCTGCATAAACTTGCGTAAGTTCCATTTCACAGCCATTAATGAGTAAGAAAGAGTTTATTCAGATGCCTTGACCACAGAGGATAATAATAACAACTTCTCTTTCCTTTCCCCTTTTTCTCCTTTTTTTTTAAAAGACTGAGATCTAAATCTCATTGCAGTCTATGAAGAGATACAGATATTTTAGGATCATTAGGAAAATCTGCTCTGACACATACTATAGAATTTCCCTCAGCTGCTTCTGTAGCAGAGTGTAGAATTTATGCTTGACTGAAGACCAGCCCCTTTATTTTGCTGGGCTATGAGAATCAAATATTTATGCCATAGTTCTAGAACACATTTAAACACACGCTTAAGTCCCTCCCTAGTCAATAAAAGCACTTAAACATTTTGTTCCTGCTGAAGTCAACTGGATGTTGACACAACAAGTAGCTCACTGAACAGAACAGGCTGCCTCAGGGAGCAGCATTACTGTACTTTGGAGCTTAGAAATGAGGATGCACTTCTTCATTTTTATAGTAACCAAATGATAGACTTTCCATCCATTTCAATGCTCAAGGTTGTTGAGATTTGGTCTTGCCTGGAGCTGGGGTGCAAAGTCAAAAACAGGTACACATGTGTATATTTCAGTGAAGAACAAATATTCTCAAGAGCTTCGTGCCACTCTTTCGACAGTGTCCCTCAGCCAGGCCACCAGCAAGCACTTTCAAAGCCTCTGTTGGGAGACATTTATATGCAACTCAGCCTCTGCCAGTGCCCAGGCGATCGCCGCCCCAATCCCTCTTCACTGCAGACACTCAGATCTGCCTATGGCACGGGACACCCAAACTCCCAAAACATCTGCTTCCACAACACCGAATGCTCCAGTGAACGGTATTCCCCAGGTTCCCTCCATGTCTGATGGTTATCTCCCTATCAAGAGGACCACCCTTAAGCAAAGCTCCAGCTCTTTGCCCCACTGCCCCCATGGTGGCTCCCCTGGCCCCAGAGCTGTGTCTCACGGCACAGAACTGGCTCCTCCACACCTCAGTGAGGGTGCAGGGTATGCTGGCTGCCTCTGCCTTTCCTCTTCCCCAGTCAGAAATTTATTCTAACCTCAGTGAAGTGGTTAGGGGCACTTAAGGGCCAGTTATGGCTCATTAGAGGCTGCACTGGGTTAGTGGGAGGGAGGAAGATGCTGAGAGCTGCTATGGCCAGGTTTACTGGCATTTTCCTCCCCCCTTCAATTGTATCTGGATTCAAGGGGGCAGCAAGACCTCTGGGAAAGAATATAAAAAGGAGCAGACAGGTTTTTTTCTGTGGTCCACAGCAACTGTGACATCTCCCTGCTGAAGCCCAGCAGCGAGAGCCCAAACCCCAAATGCTGCTCCCCTTTCCCGATGGCAGGGAGGGGGTGGGCTCTGTGCACAACCCCCAGCACCCACGTCTGGGGCAAGCAGGGCTTGCTCTGCCCATGCTGCAGGGCAAAGTCCCACAGAAATGGAAGTTACTGTAATTATAGCCTGCCTGAACATATGGTTTCAGGGCTCTTTCTGCATGTAAAATGCATGAATATGCATCAAAACTAGATGTCACTGCTTAAGTTACATAATCCTGCACAAACATATATTTAAGAGAGACTCGACATCCTCTGTTTTTTAAGGGGCTTTAGCTGTGATTAATTCTCTGAGCTTATTAATCACAACATGTGTTAGTGTTTGATAAATTGCCCAAAAGTTGCATTAGCTAATAAGTATAAGAACAAAACGAAATAGTTTCATCTGTTTTTATAATAAGACAAAGAGCATCATGGGAGCATACACGGTGGTCATGAATAAAAGAGAAACATTCATTTATGATAATTGGTTTCAGCTCCCCGTTTGGCTGGTTCTTGTGACCTAAATGTATCCAGTTGTTTCCTTTCTTTCCCGTTGGTTTTTGGGTCACTCCTAATGGTTTAATTCAACAAAAAATGTCTACCATTTCCTGTAACCTCTGTCTTTTTTCATTCCTCCTTCCAAAATGTTATTTTTCTGTGCAGCATCTAGAGAAATCTCCCTCTCTCTCTCTCTCCCTCTGTTTCCTTCCAAGTGAACAAAGTCAATATTGTTGACAGAGAAAAGGTTTAACTCCAGGCAAAAGGAAAAAAAAAGTAATAGTCATTTATTTGTCTCCACTTCTGAGTTCACAAGGGTTTTTTGTTTGATCCTGGCGGTCAAGACTTTGACACGGAACATGCCCCCTCTGACCATGAACAATTTATGGAGGGAGAAAGAGACAAAAATCCTCATTCATGTTTAAGAAAGCAAAGGAAATGGCTGTAGATTAATATTTGTGCATTTGTAGCAAAATTTCTGATAGGTCTGTAACACATTCAACCACCCTAGTTGAGAAACACAAGAGGCAAAACTCAGCCCTGGAGAGTTGAGTTTTGTTACTCTTGGACACCTTTCAAAACATCAGCCCTCATTCTGCTTTTCTTAGGGCAGCTTTTTCCTCCAGCAGAGAGTGAAAAACGTTGTATGGCATTCGCAAGGAGGCGGCGCACGCTGGCAGGGGTCACCTTGAAGCACAGGCAGGGAGCACTTGCCATGGTCTTCCCATCTGCACTCACGCCTGATACTCCCTGAACACTGCAAAGTGCTTTTACACCTCCCATTTACCCTGCTCAAAGTGACAAGGAATGAATTTTCCAGCACAAGGCCCTGAGTTTGAGCTGGTGGGAGACGTGATGCAGCACTGGGATGCCAGAAGGGTGTTAGCTGAGATACCCTATGCCATCAAGAACCCCTGTTTCACCACATTAAGGCTTTTGGGGGTGAAATTCTCCTTTTCCAGGTGTCTGCCTCTAGCAGAGTTTTCTAGGAAATCACAAGGAGAGTGGGAAAGGGGGAGGCCTGGCAGTTTTCCAACACAAGATTAGAGAAAAGTGCTTAGTCGATATAAAAATTCTAACAATTACTTTTTTGGAGTTGGTCTCACGCCTCCATCTTCTGGAGAGGAGACTGGAAATTTGGTGTCACCCTGGGAACAGGGATGTGCCTTTTACATCCAAATTTGGCAAACTGAAAAGCCTTTGAATAGGTCCCACTGAAGATTTATTAGCCTTTGGGAGAAAAACCTCTACAGATTCTGTCTGCCTTGATCTTGCTCCATTTTGGGGCTTCTAGGGCTTGCTTCTTCTGGGGCTTGCTCAGGACTTTCCTTGTTATAATTCCCTTCTTGGCTGCTGGACATGACTGTGGGTCCGGGCACCAGAAGAGAGCAAGAAAGCCATCCCTGTCATCTCAGGCCCTGGACTCCCACCAAGTCCCTCACTGCCCAAATCAAGCAAAGAGGAAAGCAGCAGAACTGCAAAGCAGGAGAAATGGGGCAAGGACCAGGGAGAAGCCAGGAACAAACACCTAAGGGGAGAGATGGATCCCAGAGGGACATTTGATATGATATCAGGGAATTGGGATGAGGCATAAAAATGAGTCAGGAATAGTCTGGCAATTATATATTTAAAAATCAAAGAAAAAACATTAGCATAAGGATGGTGATGAAGGCCACAGATAAGGCCTTAATTCTCATGTTTCGAGGCTTCTGAATTTCAGCTTTAATTTCTCATGTAAAACAGCTTGTGCCTGTTATCATTTCTAGAGTACTCCAAGCTCTCCACCAAACAGATCAGGAAACCAAACAGCAAAGTGTCTCACTGGTACACCAAACACCCACTGAAACAGCTGACAGCCTGAAAAGAATGGCAGGAAGATGTAATGAGAGGGCAGAGATAGTCAGATTAGAAAACACCATAATTTTGAGTAGGCTGATGGTATGCATGAGGTGTAGTGAACTCCAGCAGTAAATCAAAGTCTGCTCTTGAAACTCACACACAGCTGCTATCCAGAGACCCTCTGGCTGGAAATCATTTCCCCACAAAATCATGGGTATAACATAAATATTCATGTGATTTTAACTATACAATATCTAGGAAATTTTTAACCCTTAATAATCACTGTTCCTTGCAACCTTGAGCAGCAGAATTTCTAGCTTTCTGTTGCTGAAATCTGTACTTGCCCATTGCATTACACACTTCAGAGGTTGAGGCTTTCAGAAAGGAAAACCCAGTTGGAGAAACTCCTGCCGAAGTCATGGGCATCACTAACACTTTGTCAAGTGGCTGTACCCATTCTTAAGCATGCAGTGGGGCTGGGAGGATAAATACATTCAGGATATGCTAGGACACATTTGGAGAGGACAGCTCCATCTTCAGCTAGTAAACACTGAGGTCTAAGCACAAATTTCATCATGTGCAATTGCTGGAGGATGCTGGAGGACTGCTGCTGGCAACTGGGCCCAGGACCCCTCCATCAGGGCAGTTTTTCTACTCTCTAGAGAGGCTGCCCACAGCTGAGCTCTTTGTCACAGCCTGGATCTGGCATGACCAACCCTTAGCTCTTGGGAATCACAACTTGGTGCCATCACCAAGGGTCATGCAAAGACTCTCCTGCCTGCTAGGGAGGAACAGCCACTGCCTTCCCTGAAATAGTCCCACCTTGGCTGTTCTTGTTTGGGGGTGTATTTGACACAACCCTCATGCTTTCTGCAGCATCACCCAGCACAGATAGAGCCCCAGAGAATTTGGCTGAAAACCAACGTACCTCCCTGACCACTACAACAAAGTTTGTGACTGCCGGAAAAACAGCCATGAGGAAGGGCCAGAAAATTCCTTACACATCAGAAAATTAAAACCCACTGTCTAGACAAGAGACCAGGAATTATCTTAAATTTCAAGCAGTGATAATTGACCAAGGAGAAGCAAAAAAGGAGTAAGCCTTTACTGAAAAAAGGGAGGATTCTTTTTGGGTACTTCATACCAATAAGGGGAAACTACATGATTTCCGTGCTAGTGCTGCTGAAGGATGACTGCAGCAAGTTTTGTTCCTAGTTCTGCCTAGTTCTTCCCTATCATGGAAAGTCTGTGTGTTTTATCATGTACAGTCCCAGTGCCAAAACTTCTCAAAGGAGACAGGTTTGCTGCTGCACAGGACACCTGCTTTGTGTCCGCATGCACGAGTCACGAGTGAACACATGATTGAAGGGAACTGCAAATCTTAAAATATGACAGGCTTCAAAACATTATTGCATCCTCTCAACAGCTTCAGAAAACTGTTTTTCTCTAACCTTATCAAGCCAGGGATGACAGTGGAGCCAACTTCTACTTGATAATCACAGAAAAACAACTACACTAGACTTTCCAACAGAACAGACTGAGTGGCTTTGTGGGGGAAAACTAGCACAGTGCAGAATACTCAAACACATTATAGATAAGATCTATCTATCATTTAGATAACATCTAAATCTGCAGCTACTCCAGAAATACAAAGATATACCTTTGGCAATACACTCTGGTTCAGCCTATCCCACTTATCTCAAGAACACTTTAAGATGATCTGCATTCTACACAAAAGCAGGCATGACAGCAAACTTGGCATCACAAAGCACTTCTGTTCCCTGTTTTAGATGATCACATCTCATTCTTGAATGGGACCTTTACACATCTCCCAGCTGCACAGAGGTTCTACATAGCTGTTTGTGCATGGGTTTTAGCTGGGAGAAGTGACTGGCTTTAAATCTTATGAAATTATTTCAGTTGCATTAATTAAGCAGCTTCCTCATATCCCCAAACACTCCCAATTAACCATGCAGCTCTAGGAGCATTGGATTTCCATCTTTGAAGATGCTGGTGTGAACCTTTCCATTCACACTGGATTCACCACGAAATAAAAAGCTCACTCTCTCCTGAAGTACAAATTAGGCTACTGAAAATAAGGTTTGGGCTAGATCTCACACTGCACAGGGCTCTGCACAGTCGCTCACAACTTCAGCTTACACACACTAACAGTGAGTGCATGAAAACAGCTGTGCCATTTTTCCATGTCATTGCACTCAGCCACGTGCTTTTGAAATGGTTCTGTTCCATTATATGCCTGAATAGGCTTTCTCCCGTTTCTCTGTTGTACCAAAAAAAAGATACCTCCAATCTAAAAAAACACAAATCCCAGAACAAGTGACTCTTGCATAAACATATTATCACGTTCAACCATATTCCTTTTATTTTCCCCATTTACTGACCTCTCCTCTGTGCTATCCAGTTCACTGAAGGCTGTGTAAACATGCACAACATGTCAGCGTAATTCCACGGGCTGGGATTTAGGTGTGGTTTGACACAGGAGGGTAGGAATTGCTCACCTTGCAAGCTATGGGGATGACATACTTCTCATTATGGCAGAGTGAGAGACAACCTGGCCTGCCCCCAGCTGTAGGGTGCTCCAGGCACACATTCCTTTCCTTCTGCCAGGGGCTGGGGCTCCTTTCTCAGGTGCCAGGTGGCAATTTGGGGTGGTTCACCTGATGTTTCCAAGTCTAGCATCAGGCTGTGGTTGTCATGACCCTGTGAAGAGCAGCTCTGCCAAAAGGCAGAGGGACAGGTTTTATAAAATATCAGACAGAAAAGAACTCCCAGAAGTGGCACATGAACCACAGCCAGGTCTGCTTCAGCAGGGCAAGGCAGAAATGTCTGTGAATTCCCTTACAGATCTGTCACTTTGGCATCATGAGGTCCTGCAGTGTGGTTGCTCTCCTGGCACTACAGCCCCTCAGAGATTATTAAAACAGAAAAGTCATTCATAGAAAGAAACACCAAAAAATATGCAAGTTTTAGAGAAAACCTCTCCCTCCTTTCAAGGGGTTCCTGTGTGGGATTAGAGGTACCCCCACTTCACAGCCAGCACTGTGCTTCAGGCACAGGGAGGGGCTGCAGGAGGGACCATCCCACAGCATCCTGAGCCAGCTGCAGGTGCAGCACTGGCTCAGCTCAGAAACGGGGTCAGAGTGCAGAGCAAAGTGCTGGCCTGGTGTCTTCACAGGATTTGTTTTAAAGGTCTGCAGTTTTTCACACCTCAATCCAGCCAGGCAGGCAGCAATGCCAAAAGATGGTTGTGCAAACTCCTCTTGCCTGCTGTATGAGGAACTGGGATTAACACAGCACAGGATTGCAAAGTGCCTCAGAATCCTACAGGTAAAGGGTGAGAGACAGAAGTGACAATCCAGAAAAGGTGGGTTTTGCCATCTTACCAACCTCAAGTCTAACTTAAAACCATAGCCAACAGACTAAAGATAAAGCAAAAGCCCCTGCCAAAAAATATAGGCAGGACATTCCTGCCAGAATATCTGTTAAAGAAAGACACACAATTATTTTTTAGAGTTGCTGGCACAGTGCTTTCAGGAAACTTTTCCCTTTAAACACTAAAATTAAACAAACACATGAAACGCAGGGAGAAATGTAATTACTTTATAGCTTGACTTTGGTCTAGTGCCTCGGGTATCCAGTTCCTTTTCTTAGTGATGTGGAAACTCAAATTCCCCCCTAACAGTGTCATTAATTCCTTGGCCTGCAGAGCCCAGCTTTCCTGCTGCATTTTGCATCAGGAAATCCCAGCTGCCCGCACCTTGCTCTGAAAACGGCTCTGCAGGTGACAAAGGAGCTCCTGCACTGCTCCCAGCACAGGAAGGTCTCCCCTACCCCCCCTGAAAGGAGGGGATTAAAACAATTGGGTTGCCACAAAAACAGTTAGAGACCCAGGCGAAGATCTAGCTCCTCTGACCTCCAGCCCTCCCAAAACTCCCCTCGCCTGCCAAAAAAAATGACAAGGGGTGTCTATTTCTGCTTGCCTTTTTCCTAAGAAAAACACCTCCCCCTCTCCCTCCTCACATCCCCCCACGGCTCTTCCTCCCGCACACAGTTGGGGCTGGCTAAGGTTCATGTTAAATGAACACCCAGTCCTAAAACACACCCGGGACGGCGTCCAAAGGCTACCAGAGGCTGTCGAGAGACTCCCACTGGGGTGGGCGAGCTCATGTGCCCCCCACTGACCACCCGCCCTCAGGCCAAGAGCAGCTTTAATGCTCTGGAGAGAAAACAAACAGGTTTGGGGGAGCACAGGGAGCCCCGTGGGAGCAGCAGCATCTCTCCCGTGCTTACCTTCCCCCTGCCTTGCCTTGTGGGATGCTGAGGAAATCCTCCCCGCTCTGTGCCAGCCTGACCGGGCAGCCATCCTAGCTCCTTCCCCGTGCCCAGCTCAGCTGCTCCTGAGAAAGGTTTTCTTGGGCACTGCACAGAACCATCCCAGCTCTTTTCAGACTGAAATCTTTCGAGGTCGGTCCTGGAAGCAGCCCCGTAGCTGCCTGCCCTTTGCAAGCTGTCACGCGATTTAGCAGGAGCCCAGCCGGACCGTGTGAGTTTATATCCACCCCTGTGACACACACACACACACACACAGAATGTGCCTGGCATCTGAAACAGCCGATGCTGGATTTATCCCTTCCCTTGTTGCCAGTGACTGACATAAGTGCCGGGAACTCTTGGTGGAAAACTGCTTATGAGCTTTGGGACTGATCCAAACCCCACTGAAGACAAAGGAAAGACTTGTGATTGCTTTGGAGCTGGCTTTGGATCTGTCCCATTATCTCTGCCCCGAGAGCAGTGTACAAACAAAGCAACAAGGACTGGGGCACTGTAAGCCTGTGCCCAAGAGCCCATCTCCTCTGAGGAAAAGAGAAGCAGGGAGGTGCATCTGAGCCTTCCTTAAAGCATCCATCCAGGGTGCTCCTAGGAGGGGACCTAGCCTTGGGAACTGCACACAATCTGGAGCAGACATCCAGATTTCTCTGCTCAGGGTGGATATCAGCTACACAAAATATCCAGATCCAGACCTACATCCAGGCTTCAATTGTGCGAATCATCCACCTCACAGGCTGAGGCTGCTTTTATCTGTCAAACACCACCAGTTTGCACACTCCAACACTAAACACATACATGTGTCTCACAGGACACAAGTGTGCCCATAAGCTCTCCCCACTCCACGAGAGACTGAAAAAGTAACACTCTCAGACTCCCTCCCACCTAAAAATCCACAAAAACATTTGTTTTGTGAACAATTAAGCAGCTATTAGCATTCTTCCTGGGTAAGATGCTGCCTGCAGAACTGAAAAATGATTTGACACTGTTTCATTCCACTTCTCCTGGCAGCACTATCTTTCTCCTCATTTACTAAAAAGAAAAGAAAAATTGGAAAAAATAAATTGTTAAGTCACGCTTTTCTATTTTAAGGCATTTGTTGTAACTATAAAAGGCTTTTTTTCCACTGGGGGAATAAATGAGAACCATGAATCACACCAAATTTACCTAAGAAAAGTGCAAAACAATTCTCTGTCTTGGGAGTATAGAGTTGGTGACTCATGACCACTCCTTGTAGAGTTTAGGCTACACAACTTCTGTAGCATAAACTGATTTCCATTGGAGGTAATGGGGTTTTTATCCAACACCTTTCCACTTGTGCCAGTCCTCAGTGTGGATGCAGTTACACTACACTATGACAGCTCTTCTTGGGAAACTGGCAAACAGCTCCCTTGCACCCCAAGTTTAAAAGCACATTTGAATTCCTGCATTTGAAAAGACTACCATGTGTCAATGGAGTGACAATAAACAGCAATGTGTGTGTCCTTCAAAGGAGAGGAGCAAGAGCCAAAAGGAGTTGCCCTTGGCTCTTCATACAGAGGCTGTGGCTGTGATCTGGCTTGTGTCTGGGGTGGGCTCAGACCCTGCAGCAATTACCTGGCCCAGCAGTGGGTGAAAAGGTGTGACAATGCACTGCCCTGCCATGGAGCTCACCCCAAACAAGGCCAGCCTAAGGCTGGCACGGCTTTTGCTGTGCTCAGATACCCCAGTGGGGGTAACTCTGGGGAGAAGGGCAGCCCCGACAAGTTTCAAAGTCTGTTGACATTTTTGTGATGCCAAACTCTGCAAATCACAGCTGGTGTTGAGGGTCACATAACCCTGGGCTTGAAACACCCAACACTAAGTTATTTTTCAGTTCTGGATTGAACTATAGCTTTGCAAAAGCCTGGGTCTCTAGGATTTCCCACCCCTCGTGGAAAGAAGTGGAGAAGAGAAAGTGAGGATTTAAAGGGAAATAAGTTAAACCTTATAGCATGCAAAATGAATTCCCTAACCAGAAGGGTCTTGCCACATCCTCGGGATGGTGTCATGGCTTGAAAACATGCCTTGTTTCTAAGCTCGTTTATTTGCTAGGGAAACTCAGTCACTAGTATGCCTTAAATAAATCCCTAGAAAGGCATCTGCAAACAGTTGCACTGAAATTTCAATTGCTGAGTGTAATTCACGGCAGAGCGAAACCCTGGAATCTCTGTGAGTGCAGGGCACAAATAGCTCAAGGAGGTGTTTGGTACGAAGGAAATGGTGATGCTTCTTCCATTTCCCATGAATATCATATGCACTGCTTCAGCCATATGTTGTGTTGAATCTGCCACATTCTTCGGTGGTGGGCACAGATGTGGACAGATCTGACAGATCAGGGTCTTAGGGTCACACAGGAGTAAATTGGGGGCAGATGATTTGAGTGTCACAGCTTATTTTTAGAAAAAGAAAAGGGAGAAAAAGATTGCTAAGAATCATTTCTACCATGTGTCTGAACAAGAAACGCATTTATCTCACCTAGTAAAAACAAAGAAGAGTTTCTCTCAAATAAGGAGTTTGTTTTAAGAGGCTAACAAAGATTGTTCTATGCACTCTATAGATCACAGGTGCTGCAGAGAAACAGAGACTTTGCCATGTATTTCTGTGCTTCATTAACATGTATTATTTTCAGACGGTCTCCAACAGTGTTTCAGCTTCACAGGCACAGAAGTGACTCCTTTGACAAATAAGCAAAGTTTCTTCTCAATTGCCCAGCTTACAGTGTTCTCTGGTTATTCCTCTGATTAGTGCTATTTTGCTTACATGCACACTGTGGGTGATAAAAGACATCAAGGAAATGGAAAACACTTTGCCAAGAATACAGCCAGTGCTAGGAGATGGAACAGAAAAACAAGGAAAAAGGAAATCAAAGCTTATTCAAGCCCTGTAGGCCACCAAAATACAGTAAAAATGTAATAGATTCCTTCATGTCTATTATTTATGCTCATAAGAGCATATTACACACACAGGTTTTCTGCCTCCTGCTGTTCAAAGTTTAAAAGCAGAGAGTGAGGATGAGGTCACATTTCTTCATGAGTCCCACAAATTGCACTGCCCAACATTCACTTGTATGAGGTGAGGCTCTATAAAACTAAGGCAAAACTCAAATCCAAATGCATTTGCCAGAGAAGGACAAGAGTGTTTCACAACACTGCCTGCCACAGGATAGACCTTTCAAAGGCTGTTTTGAGAATGAAACCTGAAGAAAAGGCTGGATTGCACTAGAAGGGTGAGGACAAGGTGCTGATGGCAGGAGCATCCCAGCCAACTCAGTCACAGAAGTCCTTGAGTTATGGCCATGCCCAGTCACCTGAAGTGGATTTTTCCAGGCCATCAGCTCAAATTACAAACAGCCAGCATGGGACACTTCAGTTTTGTCAAGCAGACATTTACCTTGCTATGAACAAACCAACCCAGACATGTTGGAAATTGCTCAGAGAACAATGTCACCCCTTTGCTCCCCAAGTCCAGTGCTCTCCCAAGCCTGAGCAGGAATGGGGGGAAGCCAATCTGAAAGCAGATCTGGAGCCTTTCCATTTCCTCTTACAAGTCACTGAGGAGTTGTAGGTGCAATCAGTCATATTTTTTTCCTATGTTTTCCCTGTCTGTTTGGCTAAGAATAAATGGCCTGGATTGATAAAGTCAAAACTCTACTGATTTTCTTGAGGTTTCATACAGGCTGCTTCTGGTTCTTCAGAGGGGTCACACCAGCTGGCAGAAGGATTCAGATGGGATTTAAGCTGTGTGAGGCTGGGCCAAAACTGTGTTAAGTGAAGCTTAGTGATTAAATTGTTGGAATAGGGATCAGAAAGCCCAATGTGTTAGGTAAATATGGACATTTCAGCCCAGCCATCCAAGCTCTGAGCAGGGATCATGTCACTTAAATCCTTTTGCCAGCTGAAATTCACAGTTCTGAGAAGGTGACAGGCAGGTGGAGAAGGTAGTATTTTGCTGGCCTAATGCTTTGAGGCCTTCATGAGCACAGCAGAGCTGTGTTTTGCTTAAATACCTGGCATTGAGCATTGGAGCCCAGACAGGACTGCTGGAAGAAAACAGAAGCCAGACAGAAGATGGGATGTTACAAGAATTGAAGACACTTCAAGCTAACTTTTCTTTTCTGTGGAATTTGTTTTCAGCTGGGTCAGCTTCCTGACCTGGGTAACAGAAGATTCCATATAAAAGGCAGAGGACTAGAGCATATACCCAGGGTGAGAAAAATGAGCCACTGTTTTCAGAGGCTATATGAGTTTATTTCGGATGAACCCAGCCATTTTAATTGAATTTGTCCCTATGGCCTGGTGATTCAGGGCAATTCCCTTAAGGCAAACAAATAACTAGGCATTTCCCTCCTGGCGAGACGTTTACTCCATGCAGGGAGGGCAGAGACTGGGATAGGAGCCCATGAATCCCTACCATGCCTTTCAGGGCAGAGCTGCTTTCCAGGGACCAGAACTCCAAACTAAGCTAAGATTTGGGAGTAAGTTTGTTCTTTGTTACTGGTTTTTGTCCCTAACTGCTGATTTCAATCACTTCTGTGTTCAGTTGCTTTGTGGCTTATCAAATAAGCGAAGGTCCCCTAGAAAGAAGAAACTCCTGTATCACTTCTTTTTTTCTCCACTTGAAAAACAGGCTATCAGCCTTTAAATGCATCCCCTGCTGGCAGAGAAGAGAGGTTTACATTTAATACAGCCTCACCTCCCCCATATGGTCGTACCTGGTCACTTCTGGATGTGTGCAAACAGCATCACAAAAAATGCAGGATTTTTCAGGATTTTTGGTACCTTTCTCTGAGTGCAGGCAGACATCATGTGACAGATAAGTGACAGATCTGCTTTCAGAATCCTCCTACGGTAATAGAAGCCATAGTTCCTCTCATCTTCCCAACAGAAAGCTTTTCTCTCCTGTCTTTCCAGCTATGATCCAAGCTCCCCATCCCCTCTGCTGTGCTGCCAAACTGCACAGAGCAAGATTTCCTTGCCCAGTGGGATAACTGCGACCTGGGGGCTGTTTTCTTTCTTTTTCTTTCAAGACAGTAAGAGGGGAATAAAGAAGTAGGTGGTAAAGGGGGAAGAGAAATACATACCATGACAGAAAAGAAACACAGGACTTGTTTATAGGGGACAACCAAGTGCCTTCCTCCTACAAATGACTCCATCCAAAGGCTGTACTGTCACTCTTAACATCTGGGGGTGGAAGAAGGGGTAGTTCAACTCCCAACTCTGCCACAAGCTTGCTTGCAGGTCTTGAAAATAAGTGAGCATACTTCAGAATGCCTCAGTTTGGGCAATCTGCTGTTTAAAAAAAATCCTGCTTCATAGGATTGTTCAAAGCTTAAATGAGCATTTGAAGAGCTCTAGTAGAAATGAGATGAAGGGCACTCTCAGAGAGACAAAGCATTATCATCATAAAGTGTAATCTTGGTTTTTTTATGGGCAAGCATAAGATTCCAGCAATGATCTTTAAAGCAACATCCAATATCTGGAAAATCAGCTTTCAGCTAATGGTCTGTTACAGGTCACACTTGGTAAAACTCCACACACATTTTCTTCCTTTTTCCCTTAAAAGCACTTGGAAATCCTGCCTGAGGGGAACAGCAGAGCCTGCCTGGCTGATGGCACACAGTGACATGGAGAGATGAGGAGGAGCATGCTCCCATCACACACCAGCCTCCAGCCTGTGCTCCATGAACTCCTCCAGATGCCTCCACAGGACAGAGTTCTCACCCAGCCACATCTCACCTGGCCTGCAGGGCTTGCTGGGCCCAGGCACTCTGTATTAGGACTGGTTGGAGATAAGGGTCAGTCTTGGACACCTCCTTACCAGGATATTTGGGTGGTAAAAAGCAGGAAGTGGTGTTCTCTTTCACTTGAGACTCCCTGAGGAACTGCATGAACCAAAGTGCCTGGAGTGGGAGATGAAACCTCACCTGGCTCAGCTGAGCCCCTCAGCACCCTTGATGCATTTATTGTTTTTCTTTTCACAAACTGTGCTCTCTTTAGTGAGGAACTCTCTGAAGACCACAAGTTCAAATGGGAGTCAAAAGCACCAAATCTCCCTCCGGCCTCAGCAGTTCAGCACCCACCTCCCTCCCAGCTGCTGAACCTCTGTGGGGAGCAGCTCCTCTCCCAGTATCACCTGGAAATGCCCCTCTTCACAGCATCTTTGCTCCAGGGAATCCCACTCCTTGCTGTGGCCACCTTCTCTCTCCTGGCACACAGAGTGACTGGAGGGACCTTCCCCACATCACCCAAAGACAGCTGTGCCTTGTGCCACCAAACACTGACTGGGGACCACAAGCAGTGGCCACCCTGAGGGAAGGAGCACCAAAGCAGAAGTCAGATGGTGGTCTCCCTGTGAGTCCTGGAGATCCAGCTCTTCTCCTGGAAGAACAAAGAGCTAATTCACTGACAGCAGTGTGCAAGCCAAGAAATTGTACGGGGGCTACTCAGAGAGAAGGGAGCCAAACTCCACAGCAAATAAAAGGAGAAAAGAGGACCAAAGATGACTATTACTATTTAACAGCTTTGAGGTTGTGTCTTTACTCAGAAGAGGCAGCACCAGGCTGAGGAGCCCAAGAGCCTAGAGGGCTGAGCTGGCTGTGCTGGGGGACATGGCCACGGTCCTGACAGGCTCTGCCATCATCCAGGGCTGCTTGCTGTCCTGGGAAACAGCCTGGCTGAAACAACTGGGTCATTTGTGGGGTGTAGAGCCAGCCCTGATGTTTTGGTATTAATGGCTTTGAAATATCATTTCACAGCCAGCAGTGAATGGCTCGAAGAGCACAGTCCATGATGGGAAAGTGGGAACCTCCATGCCACAGCAACCTGGGTCTGGGTCTCAGCTAAAGAATCTTCCATGGTGAAAAATATGGATAAAAGGGAAAATCGGTGGGGTTTGGGATGGGATTTTTGCCTGAATTAAATGAAATTTGTTCTTCGTTTTAATGGTTTTTGTCATTTTATGCCATACTGGCCAAAATGTTACATCATGATTCTAGAAACCAGCCATTTTCAGTTCTTGCTTGCCAAAAGCAAAGGAAGCAAAGGATGTTTTTACAGCTTTTTAAAACCAAAACCTCATGGGGGAAAAATGAAAAATTTTAATACAATTTTCCCCCTGCTATTTACTTTTCTAAAAATTCACTTTCTACTGGGAAAATGATTAAAATTAAAACCAATTGTTGAGTCATTCATCCAGGCATCTCATGAGTTTGCTGTGAACTCAGCAGACATAAAAAAATCTCACTCATACTATGAGGGGTCCTTCCAATTTTCTGAAAGTTTGTGGCACTGCAGCAGGGCTGACACTGTTTTTAAACAAGCTGCAGCTAAACCCTGAGTTGGAAGCCAGCTGATAGACGATCCCAGAGGAAACAACACAACTTTTGTAAAGTGCTATTCTGCTTCCTCCCTCCAAGCCTGGATTTAATGATTTATTTACAATATGAAGAAGTGAAGTACTTTCATTTATTATAAGGACAAGCAAAGCCCTAGCTGCAGCGTGAAGGCAACCTGGTTTCTTCCCAGCTCTTCCAAGGATTACTTGGGTGGACTGGTAGCAGCTTTGCCCCACAGTCCCAGGCTCTCTGCAGCAATGGCAGGGTGAAGACACCCATCCAAGCTCCTTGGGGAAATCCACATTGACTGTCTAGGTAGAACTGAAGGTCAAAAATTAATGATATTTTCCAAATTGTATCCCTTTTCCAGGCTGCAGCACCCCCAAACCCACTGCCTCATAAAACTTTGGAACAGACTATGAAAAAAGGGGGGAACTGCGACAAGACCTCCTATAAGAAGTGGAGAAATTCCAGCTCTGGTTGCAATGAAATCAAGTTTATACTATGGCTGCTGGCTGACACAGGGAAAAGAAAACAGAGGAGAGACACTCAGGGCATTTCCATTTGGGTGAGACAGTTTGCTGCTTCATGCAGAGCTTCTGAGCCTCAGGGACTCAATCTGAAGTCCTGATGCCTGCTTTGCACAAGGAAAAGAGAGCTTAATAGCCAGTGGTCTTGATACAGAGAATGACTAAGCAGGCCTCTGGTTAGGGAAGAAAGATACCTAAGATGAAATATGAATTGTTTGTACAAAATCCTGGGTTGGGCAAGATGCAGTTGTTCACAATCTCTTCCAACACCAGAATTTGAGTTCTTAGAGCAAGAACATTACAATAAACTTTCAAAGGTTCAAAGGTGGCAGGTTAAAAGCAAACACAAAGAAATAAGTTGGATGGTTCAAATGCAGCTTGGAGTTAAGCTGTGGCACTCTCTCCCAGGATATAAAATTAACAGGAAATGGAGACCAGCATAAGTTCAAGGAAAAAAACCTTGAGGGAAAAAAAACCCTGATATTTGTTAAAAAAGCTTAAACCACCTCTAATCCAGGAGGTCCTTGGGGGATGCACAGTATTTGAAAGTGTCCTGCATGCTTGCCCTGCCCCTTTCCTCTTCTGTTTGTATCTACTTGCAGCCTCAGCCAGAGACAAGATTCTTTATTAGACGAACATTCAGGGTGCCCACCTCTAGGTGTGAGATCAAGTCCTGAGATGCTCCATGGAGGTCTGCCCAGGCCCCAGCTGCCCTCACATCTTGAAATCCTCCCACCATCTCCAGAGAAGCTGCCCAGCTCCCAATGAAGGGCAATGGGAGCTGATGTGTTGAAGGTGTAGAGCCGCCCCATGCCCTACTCTGACACATAAGGACCTGCACAGAGCCAGCCACCAGATTCCTGACTGGCAGCTTCCCAAACAACAAGCCACTTAAAATCAACCACACCAACTACTGAACTTTTCTTTCAGTAGAAGTACCTTTTTTTGGGGAAAAGGACAGCAAGAAAACAGCCCTGAGTAAATAATAAAATAAATGAATAAAGACATTCATCCCATAGGAACACTCTGTGCCAGAAAACTCCCTCCACAGGCATGCACGTGTCTGCCTCTCCAGGGTCCTTTCAGGTCCTAGACTTCACTGCAAAACCATGCAGGACTACACTGGGGACCATGAGGATTAAGGTTTTCATGGTGTTTTTGTTCATGGATTGCAGGGAAAACCAGATGATATTATAGCTTTGACTTGTTTCCAGTTTAGCTTCCTACTGCAGTCACAAACCAGGATTAGCAGGCTGAATATACAGGCACAATCCTCCAGAAACATCTCAGCTGCAGTTTTTGGCCACAAATTATTATCCCATTGTTACTCAGCTCCAGGTCACGGTGCTTTCCTAAAGACTCCGTTCTCCAAGTCACACAAAAGACTCCCTAGAACTCAAAGCTCCTATGGGTATCTCACACTTTGCCAGCCCACGGGGAAAGGGGCAGCAGGTTAGACATATATAACACAGCTTCCAACAGGGCTTGGCCATGGAAGGTGAATAAAATGGTATTAGCAACAACTGGGTAAAAAGGAGCCATGTCGGTGTCACTGAGCACAATGAAAAGCGTAATTGGTTACAGCTGACAAACACAGAATTGCATTAAACAGAACATTCGGTGCTGGGCCATGGTTTACATCAAATTGTCAATCTCAATATGGCAATCCCCTAAAAGGGCCACTTTTTCTGTAAACCCTCAGGAAACACAGCAAATCATGGCAACATGTTTATAGTCTTCAAATGCCACACAAGGAGCCTGATACGCATCCTTTACGGTGGGATATACTGGAGAATGTTTCAGCGTGTCCATACTCATTTTCCAAACACATTTCACAGCTTCATTAAGCCTTCATGAATCGCTCAAAGATCAACTTTTAGGCAAAGCTGTGGAGTGGGCAACCCTCAAGGCCGAACTCACTTAATAAAATGAGATCACTTGCCTTATCTCTGTATTGTTTTCTATCTTCAAGTCTGGCAATAAAGGCTGGAAACAGCAGCAACAACACACAGATCTTTACAGCCTGTCCTGAATTTCGTTGTCTGCTGCTGCCATATCAACTGCCCTTGGACTTCAGCACTAAACTTGACACCAGCAACCACAGTAGAAGGTCGATGATATTTATGTCCAAACAAAAGGGGTTTTTTTCTGTGCTTATTCTGGCTGGAATTCAAGTTATTCCAAGATGGTTTGCGGTTCCTGCACCTATTTACATACCAGATCCCTTGGGGAAGGGACAAGTTTGTGTGGTGCCTGTGACAGCCAGGTCCTGATGCTACCTGAACACTCTGTGGCCTCTCCTAAGACAGAGGGGCAGGGGGAGAGAGGGCTGGGTTAAACAGAGAAGTCACCTTAGACACAGGCAGAACCATTTTGTGTTTGGCAAGATACGCCAGGTCTTGCTGCACTTACAGCAAACCCTGCCGTGTTAGGAGGTTTCATGAGAGGCAGAGCTTATGAAATACTTGGTTCTGAGATGTTTGTGCTTTGGATTCTCCAGTGTCTAGTACTCAGGCTGACCTCAAGCTGATAGTCTTGCAGGGGAAGTTAAGAGTCTCATTCCTTCACCAGCTTCAGGTTTTCATGAACCTGGTAAGCAGTTTTTTAAGGTATTTTTAAGACCTTCAGCTAGGTGTCAGTTTTTCCACCAAATGCAACAGGTCTGTAGAAAAGAGGACATACTGGAATAACATACTGGATAAGATGTTATACATACTGGATAACATACTGGAATAAGGTANAACAGGTCTGTAGAAAAGAGGACAGACAAATAACATACTGGAATAAGGTGAAAAAACTAAAAATTCACACAGTTTAATTTTCAACTTCAGAAGAACAGAATAACTTACAGCAGGAAAAAAAAACATTTTAAAAACTCAAAAAAACTGTGTTGAATGATGATCCCAATTACCTATTCTGTAGATGACCTGCTATGATATCAGCATATCTTCAAGGTTTCAAGATAAGGAAATACAACACAAGGCAGATCTTTACAGCAGGATGGCAGTACCCTGAGTTCATTCAAAGTCCTGGTTTACTGCCATGAGTACTCAGATAGCCTTCCAGAAAATAGCTTTGAGGTAACTTTACTGAAGAGCAAACAGGAAGAAGAGTCAACAAAACTGTTCTCTAAGTTTTAAATACCAGGAGGGGAGGAAGCTTTATTGCTTTATGCTACTACATTACACAGATACAACAACAGCTGTCAACAATAATATTATCTGTATTACAGCACAGATCCCAACTGTGACTAAGGTCTCATTGTGCAGGACACTTGTAAAAAACAACTAGAAATGCACTGCAAGAAACCACCCTAAAGAAACTCAAGACTAAACAGGCAAGAGGGAAAGAATGGGGGGAAATGACATGGCTCTGCTTTTACAGATGGGAAATTGAGGAATGCCAAGGATAAGTGACTTGCCAGAGGCTGAAATTAAAAGTCTGTGGCAGAGCCATAAGTGGGTCCAGATTTTCCAAATCTCACTCCAATACCACCCAAATCCAGTAGAAGTCTTCCCTTTAAATTAGTCTTAATAATGTTACAGTTGGATCTCACTTGTAATTGCACTGCAGAAATCAGAAGTGGGTACTTTTTTTTTTTTAGGAACACTCTTATTTAGTCCACAGCACATTTTGCTCAGGACTATGGATTCGGAATTCTTCATTAAATGGGTCCATTGTGCCTAATTTTCTCTGCTTAATGTAGAGGCTGCACTTTTAGTTGCTGTGCCAGGCACAAACTTGCTCCAGCAGAACTCGGTAGAACTTTTTCCTAACGCTCCTTTATATGCTCAAGGCTAAAAAAGCTGCTCCCTCCGAAGCATCCACAAAAGATATGGAAACATTTTACACAACTTAATAGACTCCCTGCACATTGCTGTGAATGGGAAGCTCCTGAAGAAACGCCACAGTCTTGTAACATAACATGTTGGATGAACCCTTAAACTTTTGTGGTTAATGAGAGAAAACACAAAAAATTCGGAGTTTCTCAGAATTACCTCAGTTGGATTATCCATTTTTCAACTTCTCCTGTTCCTAAGCCATCTTAGTGGCCTTTATTCATAAAAGACACAGATCTACCCATTTCAAATTGCCCCTTCGTGTAAATACTGTCAGGACAAATAAAGTAATTACTGCCAAGCCATCTGAAAATGATCAACACTCTTCCCTGTGAAGTAAGCAAAGTAAAGTCCATAACAAGATAGTAATTTGCACCTTTGTTTTTTTTTAAATCAAGGAATAATTCTCTTTTCTCGTGCATAAGTTAAGCATGGAACATATTATTTAATCCTAATGCAAATCACACCAGCAGGAAATGTCGTAAAGAAAAAAGTAATCTTCTGAAGGAAAAATAAATTATCGACCACGTTAAGAAGGAAAGAAACATTCTCGAATAATTTCTTTCTTTGTTGGTATTGGCTGGCAGCATAATCCTTCCAAGTAAATTGTAATTTCCAAATTAGATTATACATTATGTCATATTAGTTTTATATTAGAAAAACAAACTGACTGAAAGGAAAAATGCCAAAGTCGACTTGCCTGGTAATGTAAAATTTTTGTGTTTCTTCTGTGAAATGCTAATGTTTCTTTTATTTTTATTTTTTTAAACAAGTTTTACAGCAAACATAAAACCTAAATTATGGCAAGATATTTGCTTTACTTGACCAAGCCCTCTTTGAAAAATAAATAGGGAGAGAAAAGACCAAGCATTTTCAGGACACCACATAACCATAGCAACAGTTATCTCTGTATATAAATACTGATACTGGCACAGAAACTTTTATGAGTTATACATCAATCAAGAACATAAGCACCTATTGCACTCAAAAATAACTTATATAGAGGGAACATTAAACCTGCACAGGTCAAGTGATCTGAAGTCAGGAAATGGTGGAACTGAGAATAGCTATGTAACTTTTGCATTGCTTCTATCTATATTATGGAAGTCTTTAAATACACCACACTCTATCAGGTTTTTTTTCACACAATTCCTGCTTCAGTCACTCTCTGGAATGGATGGTGTTTGCTGGCTACATGGTCTGGGACGTTAGTCCTGTGAGGAACACCTGAGGGTGCTGGGATTCTTGAATCTAATTTTAGGAGGAAAAAAGCTGAGGGAAGATGCTTGGCCCAAGCCTCCTTTACAATGTGTTTCCCAAACTCTGCATCCCAGAGGGACTGCAAGCCTGCTTTTCCCCCACTTGTCTTTGAGAAATCCTAAAATGCTGCTAAGCAGAGATAACACTTTAGCTTGGGATGACCTAGGAACAAGGCCATATGGCATCAGGGGAAAAAACAAGGTAGGTACAGGACCATGGGGATGATGAGACTGAAGATGTCCCAGTGCACAGGATTTGATGAAAGCAATCATTTGAAGGTTTTGAAGACAACTAGCCAAGGATAAACATGGAAATACTGTAATCTCTTCATGGCCCGTTAAACTGTCCCAGAGCACTCTACTGTCACTACAATTTTGCAGTAAGTTTAGACAGTGGAAAACAAGTAATAAAAACAATCCATCCCAGCTGCTTCAGGAACTAAGAGATCACCAATCTGTTTCTCCATGGCTGGCTGCAGATGATCAGGAAAAATCCCACCTACAGGGACCAGCTGATGAGTACAAAATGCTTTGGTATTAATTAAAGACATTAGGAGGTTGAGCACATAAAGAGCATCTTCATAAATACAAAAGCAGAATGACCTCTAATGGCAATGAGATGTGATAAAGAAAGAGAGACCTGTGCATCCTAGTCCAGCACACTGACAGTGCCTACAGACCCTAACAGCAATAACTCTGAAATAGTGGATGTTCATCATCCTGAAATTACCTTTGCCACTAAATTTTTCCCAAATAACAAGACTACAAACAACTGACCTAACCCTCCGTGTACCCAAAGGAATGTCTGGACATGGGACCATCTTAGATGTTAAAAGAAATATATATAGATATATTAGACAAAAATATGGCCTCCAAAGACCATTTTGAACTCAAGATTTTAGTGAACCAAAACACTGGTTTAAATATAAGTTCCCACTTCATGTCAGCGACAATCCCACTTCTCTCATAATATAATATCATAAACTACAAAAGGGTGGTTTTAACTTATATTGTGTTTTTATATATTATATTATATTTTTATATCATCACAACTACAGCAACATTCCCATTATAAAACAGACAGATACACAGACATGTCTATCTCACTTCCTGCAAAGGTTATACTTAGAAGCTTTTTATAAGGAGCCAAGAGATTATTAATACATGTGGAAATGAGGTGATGGACACAAGTACCATGAAGCACAGACCATTACAAAGCCCTTAGAAAAGTCAGCTCTAAGCTGTGATTCTACACAATTTCTTGGCTTTCCTAACAGTTTATAATTTTTTTTTAAAATCTATAAATCACCTGGTAATCCTTAGCAAGCACTTCTAAGTGGAATTTTCATAAAAAGCAACATACTTGCATAATCTTGAGATTTTATGCAAGACAAAATCATTGATGGTAGTGCAAAGCAAGCAAGGAGCCAAACTCCATGTTATACAGTCCCATTTCTGTATTTGATCACATTTGACCATGGGTGTCACAGTACACCTATTTGGATAACTTTTTCCCCCATTTTGATCTTACTGCACTAAACCTCTAATGATTTACGTAGCCCCATTGGTCTCATTTGATCTGTTCTATATATTGTCTGCATTCAGATGGCTAGAAATGGCATAACCCTGTGATTATTTCATGTTTCATGAATGGCCATAGATAGATTTATTTCATGTAAATCTCACCAGACATGACATACAGGCTTTATAGAAGAGTTTACAAGTTTTTTTTGGTGGGGGTCCATTTTCCCTTGGCTTTCCCCACCTCAAATTTGCATAGGCAGCCACTTCACAGAACAAGGAAAAGACATGCTAGCTTCATGTTTCCTTTCTTCCATAACATCTTAAAAGAAGGGCAATTGATTAGTGTGAAAATTTGCAAGGTGATTTATTTCTTGACTCCTTACTCCATTGACCCATGGGACTTCCTCTGCCATGACATCACCTGATCCAAGAGTTGCACTAGATATGAGAAAGGATGACGTCTGATGGAAATTTTAAATAACTCCTCCATGACAGATACAATCTCCTCAGGCTTCTATAAAGCAATATTAATTGCTTTAATTTAATATTAATTTAATTCCCTCAGGTGTTGATAGAAAACTATCTGCTATGGATTTTTGAACTTTACCTCTATTATTGGTCTCAGTCAAAGAAAGGACTAAATGGGTCATGACCTGATATGATGGGTCTCACCAACGTGCCCTCTCTCATGCAAGAAATCAATATTTGGCTTTGGTGTGAAGTATCTTTTTATGTTTTCCCTCCCAGGCCTGACCTCGGATATCCCTTTCACCCATGACTTTCCCAGAGAGGCAATTGAAGTAAGGAACACTTTCATCAAAACATCTTTTTCATCTGGTTTTTCCCCCCACCTTTTGAGATGGAGCTAACGGGGATTTTGCTGGAGGACCAAAATGCAAGTTGCAGTTCTAAACCCGACAGTCAGAGAGCACAGCCCTTCAGAAAACCTTTTGTGACACAAAATGCAACCAGCAGTTAAGGGGCGGGGGGGGGGGAGAGAAGAATAAAAGCAACAATTCTGAAAACCAACGAGTCTCACAATTAACTGGTGCACATAAAACAGCAGTTTCAAGAGAGTTGGAATCCCAGGCAAGAAAGACAAGACACACATACGTGTACATATACATAGACAAAGGGTGCTGGAGACCGTGTCCAGAATGATATAATTGGTTTGGAGGCACACTTCAATCATCCCTTCATTTTATAGACTGCCATTATTTAGCTTAATAGGACCTCAAAGAAAGGAAGGCGGAAGTTAAATGAAGTAATCTCCCACCCAGCTCTGAGGTATTATACTGCCTTTATCCTGCCTCATTTGTACCTATAGAAACTGTTCTCAATGACACAGGGACCAGGGATTATTATCAATAAAAGAACTGACTTGACCATAGTCACTCATTACCATGAATGCTACTCAACAGTTTTTTTCTATTAATAAAATTAATTTTAAAAAAACCCAACTTTTTTAATATAATATTTGATGTCATTGAACTCCACTAGGAATACATGTCCTGGAAACATCTGCTTTTACACACAGTCTTTGCACACTGATTTCTGAGGAAGTCTGAAAGGCTCCCTTCAAGGTTTGCACCCAGGGACACATTATTTAAATGAAGGTCTTTAATGCACCATGTCAGAAGGCAATCTTCATCTCTGTAATTCCAGAGAAGAGGAGGTGCTCCACTGCAAAGAATTTGGCTTCCTACGTACATAAAATAAACAGTTGCAATGCCTGTGGGTCTCAAAAATAGTAGCAAGGGTTCTTTTTTTAATAATCCTCAGTCTACTGCTTCAATCGCTAGACTACACATTGCATCTCCCAGCACATATAGTACAGCTGCTTTATGCTGGCCTTCTAGCTGTTCATTATTTTTGCTTTTAGAATAAGAAATGTATGGAAACAAATGACCCTTTCAAAGTGCTGATGTGTTTAAAGAAATAGCAAACAATCCCAAAGCCACAGAGGTTCTTCTACCGGCACAAGAATGGTGGCCCGCTGTCATTTCATGCCCCAAATGAGATAACACTTTGAAACAACATTCATTACTGTTTGAAATCCCAACACAGAGCAATTTTAATTCAAATGGCTTTGTTCTTTAGAAGAAACCCAAAGGGGAAGGCGGGAAGGCTAAAAAGATAGCTTAAGTCATATAAACTTTCACCAAAGAACAAATCAAAACATCTGAGGTTCATTCAGTAGGGCTGACTGGCCTCAGCAAGAAGACGACAAACAAAGCATTGCATTGTTCTGCAGAGTGAGGTTTTTCCAGGAACATCCCGTCAGATGCTTTCCAAGTGAACACCATGCAGCTGAGAGTAGGTGGATTTGAAACAGCACAAGATCAATAAAAATCCAGCTTTCCCTTTCACAGGAAGTCGACTGTTAAAACAGTAATGTATTTGTCCATAGCATGTAAAACAGAAAGGCCACACAGAGGTTGGGCGTTGGGTTACTGCTCAGTGTGTCTCAATAACACAGCACAGACATTCTGAACATCTCCCCTGCCCCACCCTGGAACCTTCATGTGCCAAATAGTCCAAGCCTTTTAAGCAAATTAAGCTCTGATAAAATGCAGAAACCAACCACGTTTTCTAAAAGAACAAACAATCCCATTTCCTCCATTAACCTTGTAGAGAACTTCTTAATACCACATTTTGTCACCCTATCCTTCCTTCCAGAGGCTCAGATACGTGGAGAATGGACGATATCAGTAACAAGGAGCATTGCTGATGGTGCTCTGACTCCTGAGAAAAGAAAGAGCTGGGGAGGGCATCAGCATGAAACCAATCAGATTCTGGTGGGCTTAGATATCCTTATTTATTTTAATATTATAGACTTATATTTTTTTTTTCCCCATGTGATTTGTTCTTCAAAGTCATGAGTGAAAAGAGGCCTGAATAAAAATCCCTGATTCACATGACTTTTACATGCATCCACATTTAGACCAACAACATGACAAGAACAATCCAAGGTCTTGAATGGCTGCTGCACGAGGCATAATTCAATAGAAGCACTTTTCAAATTAGAAGATATGACTGAAATGGGATGTGAAATATCCTGGGACCCTGGCCACAATGAGTAGGGATGAGTAGTTTACTCTCCTTTCCAGCGCATCCTGGGAAACAGTGGAGAAAACAACAAAGAGCAGACCAAGAAGAAAAGAAAAGAAAGCAAACAGCTCTTCCCAGGGCACTTGGTGAAGCTAAAGAATTCCTTGCATGGGATGCTGCGAAATGTGTGTGGGTTCAAAGATTGATCAGCCAAACTCCTCAGAGAAAAAAATCCCACTCCCTCAAATACAAAACACAACCTTTGCCTGATGTGTGTTTGAGCCTTAAAATGCTGAAGGTCAAAAGAGTGATACTGGAAAAATGTCACCAAAAATGCCCTGTTGCTGTAGTTTTTCTTTGGAGTGCCCTGCTGACCACCACCAGTGTCTGAGGTACCATGTTAGAGAGGTCTTTGGCACTACCCAGCACAACCAACCTGACATTATGTGAACCACCACAGCAACAGCCCGTGTGTGTTCCCAGCCTGCAGCAAACATGAGGTAATTTGGATTTATTTAACCCACCCAGAAGGAGGTTTAAGCTAAGCTGAATTGTCTCATGTTTGCCAGTGGCCAGGATACATTTGCACAGTTATCTCAGAGGTGTTCACCAGGAGCCAAGGTTCTGCTGAGCCCCGTGGCAGGGACCACCGACTGGGTGTTACAGGGTTCACCTCAGCCCCACAGGACAAGACTTTTCTGTTTGAGGTTCACACAGATCCCACCCAAGTGACAATGTTTCAGTCACAATCTGATTTTTGGGGTGCACCTTCCAGCCAAGAGATCACAGCGATATCCCAGTCAACATGGAGAAGGTTCTGACAGGTTTGTGTCTTGTCTACATCACTGGTTTGAGAAGCAGAGACTTTCCCAGGAAGGTAAAAGAAGAATTCAAGTCTTGTTGGTGGGACAAACCAATTAGCTTCCCAGGTTATTTTCCAGTTTAATGTTTACAGATCCCAGCTCAGGCACTAAGTTTAGCGAGCCCAGTCTCCAGTTTCAAGATGAATGCTCAGCATTGCTGCAGCTTCTCAAAGGCAAATTGATAGCCTAGCCTTCCAGGTTTGCCACATGAGTAAATGTTCTTGCTTTTGAGGGATTAATCAGAACTTCAGGGCAGCTTTTTTTCTTACTCTGGTAACACTGAGGCAAGGAATCCACGCTGACGTCGATTGTCTCCCACAGGAATGCTGCTGTGGGAGCATCTGCAAGTGATTAATAACTAGAAGAGAGCAAGACAAAAAGGTTCCAGTTGGTGATGAGGCTCCAATGGATGCTTCTGGGGTGTCAAGAAGATATTCAGTCTTCTTCTCACTCTTTGCATGCCTTCCCAGTACACAGGCATGAAGAACTGCCTTGAAGCATGAGTGGGAAAGATCAGCAACCCTGGGGAATGGAAATGAAGTGACTGAACCTTCAGTATCAACAGCAAGGTCTGCAAGACCCTGTCTGGAAGTCGCATGGACATTGTAAATGGTAAGGAGAACCAGATGCTCATTAGTTAGATGTGGCTAATATTCAACCAACAGCACACTGGGCTAGCTTTTAACCTGTGGGTCTGACTGCCTGCAGAATGGCAGTGGGACCCTCAAAGCAGGGCTGTGGGGGAGTCAGGGATTTCAGCACAGATGGATCTGTACCAATTTCTGGTTAGATTACTTGACTCCCAGGTTCTGCAGTTCAGGTTGGATCTGCACCTGGGGACAACAGGGCAGTTCATCTGGCAAACATGGAATCAGGCTGACTTCCACCAGAGGAGGTGGTGAGGGGTTGAAATAAAGCCGGCATTTAAAGCAATCAAAAACTTGAGTTTCTCATGGAGATGGATCCTCCAAGGCCTCTGTGGAGGGAATTCCCATTGACTTCAACACACAAGGAGAGCTTAGAGGAGCAGACCCCTGAACCTGGGTCAAAGTAATGAATGAAACCAAGTTCTGCTGCAAACGACATAAATCAGCCACATTCATTCCAAACCAAGCCCTGCAGCATGACCCTTAACCAACCTTTCAGTGAACCTGAGATATGGTTTTCAAATTTGTAATGAAACCTGAAACTAAGTGATTTTCACCTGGTTCTGGCTTTCACAGAAAACATTTCACAGCAAGCTTTATTCCCTAGGTGTGATCCCCTAATTTCTTTGTTAAATCCAACCAATTCTTTGAACTGACAGACCCAAAAAGCAACCTTGTGACAATTATCTGAAATGCATTAAAATTTGTGGAAGTATACGAGCTCCAAGTGGATGCTTTCCATAAAGTTCCCCAAGGAATTTCAAGACATGTCTTTTCAAAACCACATGCCTTAAAAAAAAAAATAAATAAAAGGATAACACTTGTGCTAGACTTTCATGTAAAAGTTTCTGCCACCAACAGCACCTCTAAGTTGCATACTTGAGCAGGGAACAGTAAGGGAAGAAAAAAGTAGTACAGGCATCAATCATCTTGAAAGCTAATCCCACTAGGACAGTGATGGTCTGCAGCAGGGCTTTTGTAGAAAATCCCAGATTTGGGGTAGGCTTTGTGCCATTAATGTGGGAAACTCTGTTTCAGATTGTTAGCAATGACTCCCTAAATGTCCTTCCTGAAGAAGGTCCTTCCTGTCCCATTGAAGCCTGTTAACTGGGAATATCTCTGAAGAGAAGACAAAACGGATCTGCATGACTAAACTTGCCATCCCCTCCACAAGTGTTGTCATTAAACATCTAAAAGAGTCTGGGGACAGAGTGCCAAACCAATGAACAACTGCAGAGGTAATATCCTGATTGAAAAGGGAGACAATAAAACTCAGTAAAATTTCTATCCATCCTAAAAATGGTGCAACAGACCACCAAGGACCCACATTCAATGCCCCCACAAGATTTCTAGCTCAGATGTGGCACAGAAAGTCCCAGACCATCACTGAGTATTTAAGTTAGCTCCTCAGAGATTAATTCCTAACTACACAAAACACACAAATGCCCCATCACCCCTGCAGACACAGAGAAAAAGGGACTGTAGGGTAGAGGAATTGGTTGGACAAAGTAACTGCATTGTTGTTCTTACCCTCCACTAACAGACCAAGCCTTGATGGCAGAGAACAAGTGTGAAGGAGGGGACTCAGAGGTGTGTAGTAAAACCCCTTTATAGCTCTGCTCACCTCCAAAACATCACTGGGCAGAATCCCCTCTCTTGCCTGGAAATGTAACATGTGATGCTGGGGCCGTGTGAGGACAGAATTACCAGCAAGGGAGCTCATCCTTTGGGGCCCAGCTGCAGAGGCAGTCACCTAAGAGGGAAGATGCTCCAGCATTCCCAGGGCTTTGCATCCCACTTGCTCTGCAAAGATTTGCTCAATAGCCACGATCCTTTCAACCACCCTTTGATCAGTGCGTGTTTTCCTTCATGCTGGATTTCCAGACAGGTAGCGTTGCCTGACGTTTGATAATCCCCTTGTTATAAAGGACACAAACCCATGATTTACTCTGCAAAAAGCATAACGCTCACTGAAAATAGCCTAGGAAGGATATAGCGTCATACCTAACACTACATTAAGTGCAAACTGAGAACCTGATATATTTTAGGAAAATTCAGCACACTCTAGACTAATAAACATTTTACAATATTATTGCACATGTTCATTTCACTTTGTACAAATAATCATTCCCTTCACATCTAATAAGTCTGCTTGACACATTTGTGGCCTTATAAAAACACCTTCAAGGGTCTTGTTTTGAGGCATCAATCATTTATTTATACAAAGCTCAAAGACAATGACTAACAATTCTGACGGTATAAAAGCCTTCAGCTGTGATCTTTGTCTTGCTGTTTGTTATCTCGGAACTTGAAAATTATTTAAAGGAGATTTTATTTTAATAATTTTTTTTTTAAAAAGAGCTTGCTTTTTTTTTCCTCTGGCAGAAACATCAAATCAATCAAGGTGAAGGAAAAGACCAGAGCTATTTGCCTTTTAGTGTGTTTCCAGAGCTGGAAATGGAGTGCAGTTTGGAGCCCTTATTTGCAGTTTGTGCTGTCTACACAATCACCAGAGGTGCCAGAGGCTGGGAAATCACAGACTGAAAATTGTGTTTCCAGCCATCACCTGTGGGGATGTTTGGAGGTGACTTTACCCACTGTCCCGATACAAAGCTTAGATTAACCTCACTAGAAAGAAAAAATAACAGACTCTGATAGAACTAGAAAGGTGTCAAAATCCTAAGTGTAAAAGGGCTCATGAATCTGGGTACCCCAAAGCTGGAGCACATTTCTGATTTCACTCCCTATTGCAATTTCACCTGCTTTTCCTTACATCTACAAGCAAACTCCACCTGCCCATCCCTGCTGGGCCAGATGCTCAAGGAGCAAAAACAAGACCACCATGGCACAGGCCCATGAAATCACACTGATTTAGGGTAGCAGAGAAGCTTATCTGCAGTGGCAGTTGTTCCATGGTATGTTATGACACAACAGCCCTGCACTGGCAGGAGGGAACTGTCACTGACTTTTTTGTTGCAAGCCACTAAAATGAGCACATTTCCATTAAACTCATGATAGCTGAGCTATGCTCCAACATTAACCAAAAGCAGAACCTCCATTTCAGTTATGACCTCAGATACATGTAAATTCAAACGAGGTGCCAAGGAAATATGATAGAAGTAGGAGAATTATAAGCACTTATGTAACAATACAAGCATTCTGAAACTTGGTTTACTATTAAAATAGATGTATAATTGACTGCGTTTTACTAGGTCCAGATTATGTTCAAAGCCCACTGAAGTAGATTTGCAGATTTATGGAAACACATGTTAACTAGTTGCACAAGAACAGGTTTTCCCTCAAAGCCAACTCTCTCTCATGCTTTGTCACCATTGCTTTTAACATCACATGATGCCTGACAGCACAATATAAAAATTAAATGCCACAAAATAAAACAGCTGCTGATTTTAGGAGAACTCTGAAAAAAATTCACAGCCTCTGTTTAAGACACAGCAGTGGGGTCACACTGCTGTTAACTCAGCTTTCACTTTCTCCCAGGCTCAGACAATCTACTCAACTGCTCCAGGTACATCTCTAAGGGGTAAGGCAGTAAAACCCCCAGCACAGTTATTTGTTAGGAAAAAATTTCCCCTTCTAAAAATATCCCTGAGGATACCCCAATTTGACCTTGGTCCTGCTCCCACCTTCTTGGAGGATGTTGGTCCATACTGGTGCCAGCTGGGACTGCCCTGGGAGGGCAACAGACCCTCTCCAAGTGGTGCTGGATGGAAAATCTGAACCTTCAAAACCTCTGGCCTCACTGTGCACTTGAAAATATATAAAAGGCCATTCTAGCAGATTATTATGGATCTGCCATTCTTAAGGATCTGCTCTCACCATGTTTACTCAGCCTTCTTTTTTTGTGCTTTCACCCACTTCCATTTCTATAGGAAACTTAGCAGAAAATGTACAAAACCTGTAAATCATACTAAAACCCATTAAACCTGAGATTAATTTAGTATTAAAGGTTAGCTCCATTTTCTAACCACTATTTCTGTCTGCAATCTGTCTTCATCAGACACTAATTAATAAGCAGACACAGCTTTGGAAAACTGCCTTTAATCTTAGAAAAGTGTAAATGCTCATGGTTACTAATGCAAAATCTCAGTACACAATTCATCAGGAATTGGAACATATAATTTTCCTTTATAGCAACTTACTGATTTAGAGGACTAAAAGCACAGGTGAAGCTGAAAAGAAATATTACTTCAGAAGTTTAAAGTATTTTGCTTTTTTTATTTTTTTTTCTCTCTGCGGTGCCAATGCAGTTGTATTTTCCTAAGACATATTCTTTTTTTCTCAGGCAACAGGATTAGAACCTCCAGTGTTTTATACCAAGAACCTTTGCTTGAAGTCAGGGTTTGTTGCTCCTGATTTAGAGTGGTGCAAGTCATTTGGGGATTAAACCCGTCCAGAGCTGTGTGCAGAAAGGAGGGGGGTGGGTCTTGTGACAACTAGAAGGTAAAATATTGCTCTCCAAATTATATTTTTAATGATCACTTCCTTTCATAATGATGCAAGATTATATATTGACTGTGAAGAGCTATTTATGTGCCATGACTAAGATACGTTTTCATCAAACATTTATTTCTCATGCCTAGAACTAATTTGTATTTGATTAAAGGTTTTCTGCACATTTACAGGAAAAGATTATTCACATTGGATTGCTTTTCTCAACAAAACAAAACAAAAAAGTTTGCAAGTCCTGCCAAAAGAGCAGTTTTAAATACATCTCCTTTTACTCTGTGCATCACAGTAGGGACTTCTTAATCAATACATGCTGGCTAGCACAGATACACTTGAAGGTGGGCTAGACCATGGCAGCAAATGACTGATGGTGATCCCTCTTTGGAACTGCACCCTTTAGCTGGACCTGAAATTGCTGTCTCTAGGGCACACCAAGATCTACAGATCCACGAAGTACAAATGAGAAGATAGTTTAGGACACATTTCACTATCAAACAGTGGGAGGGAGAACACTTATTTAATTCTTGAAGACATCCAGTGATGACCACTCCATCTCCTCCCCAGCTATTCTGACAGATGCTGGTTGTACTCTGCTTTCAGCCTCTTTCCACAGTTTCCTGGGCAAACAAGTTATGCTGGTTTCCCAAACCATATCTGATAGGCTGTGGAGGCTATAACGTTTTCTTTCTCCCGTCAAAATGACAAAACTTGGAGCTAAAAAGGGGCTTGTTCAAATCCCATCTGCCTGCCGAGGCTGAGCAGAAAGCATCAGTGCTCTCTTTTGCACAGAGCAGATTGCCAAATAATATCTCTGCAGTCAGTCTTAGGGGAGGTTGGGGTAAACCCAAAACTCTCACACACACTGCTCTCAGTACCTGACCAAGTACTTGGGCTGAGAACCATCTGCTTTTCACCACTTTCCCCAAGGAACTGGGAAAAATGGGGTTCACCTCCAGTGACTCCAGAGGTGTTTAATCCAAACTAGTCATTTGGGATCCCACAACAGCCAGGAGAGAAAAATGTATTCCCCAGAGTAACTTCAGGACACAAAGGATCACCCTGTGGAGTCCTTTGCCACTGACTGTAGGGAAATCTAAACTCACCAGGGCCAGATGCCTCCAACTAATTTGTCTCTAAACGTATGCAAGACCATTCCCACTGCAAACCCTTCTGTGCCTCAGTCCCTCAGATTATCTCCATGAAGACCAGAAAGGTTTAGAAAATCAACACATCCAAGGCCATGATGTACCTGCAACCCAAATGATGTCACATAAGAGTGGGTCCATGCCAAAAACCCAAGATATGGCCAACTCCCATCATTTTTCCACCTCTCGCTTTCCCATTGTTTTTTATTTTCCTCTTCTCATTATCTCTATTGTCACTCCTGCTCTCTGCTGAAGGAAAGCTGCAATATGTCGAGCACATGGGCAATGATTCTCTGAAGCAGCATTAAAAAAAAAAAAAAAAAAAGAAGAGGAAAAGTTCCTCTGAAAAACGTTTTAGTTATTAAGACACTTGGATTTTTCAGTATAAATAAATTTATTCGTGAGAGCACTTAAGTCAAGTTCTAAGGTTAACAAACACTGCACTATGCAACTCACAGCTGTGACAAATATTTAAGAAATCCGATACAGCATGCCTAAAAATTATTCATTTGCAGGCCTCGTTGCTTTTGAAGATCAACTGTTTTATTTGTAATTTTTGACATTTTCCTTCTTTTCCTGTTTGGCCTGTGAATTTGAAAGGGTTGTAAACACGTACTCCAGCTCTCTGCCTGAGGCACTGGGCTGTTGTCAGCATGCCAAAAAGAAAAGGAAGCTGATAGGTCCTTTGGTACATACCGATATGAAGGGCTTGTAAAGATAGTATTTGTTTGGTTTTTTTGATCTGACTTTGAATCTGGCTGTAGTACCTACCCTTCAGGGAAAAGCAACTTTTAAATAAATGCTTCAAGATTGTGCAAACATTTCAGTAGTTTCAGAGTCCTGGTGTTCTGGGTCAGGGAAGGAAGAAAATACATGTCAGTCAATAGAGATGGAAATGATAAAAAATGTTTAGAGCCACAGCCATAATTTTTTTCCTGGGCAGGGTGACGGGTTCTTTCGACAGCCACATCACGTGCTGTTTCACTCATGTGCCTCTTGGCCGGCCTATAAAATTCACTGTGGATTTTATGCAAGTGCACACACATACACTTGGAAACAGATTAAAAATACACAGTTCTTTCAAACTCATCATCCATCGATCCCACAATTTGCCAATGCTGCAGGATCAAGAAAAAAAACATGAGCTTGCTAGTTTTCCTGTTAGTCCTCTGAGAGCTCTGAAATGGTTATTTCCTTCCATTCCTTTGTTTTAGCTACATTTCTGCATTTTTTAAAAAATCCCTTCTTTATTACCTAGCTCCTGAGGGTCCTAGCTCTCTGCACATGAGCTGCTGCACCAACATGTAGGTCCCAGCAACGCCCAAACAGGAGTTTAGGGCTGTGGGAGCTGATCCTGCCCAAGCCCACTCGCCTCGGAGATCTCACAAGCTCAGGGGCCAAAGAGCAGGAGGAGCAGAGACAGAAGGAAATGAAATGGCTCGTTCAAGGCCACAGAGCAAACCAGTGATAAATCTGGGAACAAGAGCCACATCTTCTGGACCTTTGTTACAGCAGAATAAATCAATCATTTCTCATTTGCCTCCTGTATTTTCCTGTCACTTCCCAACCATAACACTTCTATCTCCCTGTAAACTGCAAAGTATTCTTACAGGGGGGTGTATTTTTCAAGACAAAAGAATCTGCTTCTTACACCATGGGTATTTAGGGATGCTGGGAGAACAGAGCCCATACTTGGACACAAAGCAAGGAGACAGAGCTACTATGTGCACCTGGGGAAAAACACAGCTCCCAAAATACTCTATAACAGGCATCAGTTCCTTGATTGCGCAATTTCATTTTATTTTGTCTTTGCGGATCTAATTTTTTTGCTGCTGATTTCTAATACTGAGAAATTGGGAGGGCTTTATCTGTAGGTTAGGTTTGATCTGTATTAGAAAACAGCCCTGGAGCTTACACATCTGGGTTAAATGCATAGAAAACTGAGGTTTGATCAAAGTAGGAGGACAAGCTGAAGATCCGGAGGCACAGGGACTCACGGTCAGCTCGTACCAAAACGTACCTGGTCTCACAGATTTCACCTGGTGCTAAGTCCATCACATTCACAACACGCACTTTGCCTTAGGGAAAACCAGCCCTGTGAGCCCTGAGAAATATTCCATGACAGAAGCACATCACAGGGGCTTCTGCCCCCAGTAAACTTGCAGTTGAGGAGAACCAGAATCTGTAGCAGTAAGGCAGAGATTTGAGCTGGAATGGAGGTTAACCAAGAGGAAAAAGAAGGAGAAAGAGACATGCAACAGTTAATGATTTTTCAAAGGCCAGAGGAATGGCAGGGTCAGAGTTTCCCAGCCCTAAGACCACAGATCTCCCCCTCTCTTCCTTGGCAGAGGAAAACTGTCCTTTTCCTGCTTGTTGGCAGCTTCTGAGCATGAAAACACAGGAGGCCAGGGCAAGGAAAAAAGGCAAGAGGAGGAAGGACGACAACTGATACATCCAGCACATCTTTCCTTGGCTGGGAAGCACTGGCTGCTGCCAAGGGGCCAGCACAGCCTCCAGGGACTCATCAGCCCTATAGCAAACTCAGGGGCACTGCCACCTACCAGCTGTAGAACCCACAGCAGCCCAGGTTGCTACACTGCTGCTGGACCACCAGGCCAGCTCCAGGGCGTGTTTGAAGGGAATCTTTCCACGCAATAAAATCCTCAGGCCGTTATTCCTTGGATGCTTGGCAGAGCACTGCTGTCACGTTTTCATGGCAATAGCAGCCTGCAGGAGGTGGGATTCCAGGCAGAGACAGTTGTGAGGCTGTTATGTATTTGTGGCACAAGCCGGGTGGGGTTTTGTTACCCAGCATCTACGCGGGGCAGCGTGTCCTCTCCTGGGCCTGTAACTGCCCCACAGAAAGCACCGCTCTGCTCCCTCCCCGCCTCGCCTCTGCTGCCACACATCCAACCCACCAGTGGCTGGGGTTTGGGGGAATTTGTCTCCAAATGGGAACCAGATTGGAAAACGGATTAGCAGGAATAAGATAAAGAATTAAACCCAATCAGCAGGCGACCGCGCTTTTAAAAGGCACAGATGCACGCGATTAGCTTGCCGCATGTGTTCCAGTCAGATCCCAACATCAGAGATGGGCTCGGAGAAAACCTCAAATCCCCGAAGAGCTCGCCGGGGCCCCAGGACATGCCTTTGCACGGCAAGGGCTGGGCACATCCCCAGAGCCATGCCTGGGAAGCACAGGCTCAGGCAGCCCTTTGGTTGCTCATCCCCCCAAACACATCCCCTTGGTGCCCTCATCCCCCTCTGCTCAATCCAGCAGCAGGCAGGCATTTCCATGGACCCAGCATTGCCTGTGGGACACAGGCTGAAGAGGAGACAGAGAAAAGTTAATCCCAGTCTCACGGTGCCTGAATAAATCCCAGACTCTTGTTGGGGATAGAAAGGAGAAGCATATTTTTTTTCTCCTCCCCACCCAGGTTACTGAGTGAGTCAGGGGTCAGGGAACAGGGGTGCTGGTCCAGCTCCACCCGCTCCCCAAGCAAGGCCAAGGAGGGTGAGAAAATTTAGGGAAGGGCTTCCCACCTCCAGCTGGATGAGGTGATGACCGCTTCATCATATTGAGATCAGTGTCTCCTGGCCCCACACTTACTCAAGAACCCTCTGAAAAGTAAATATTGCCAAGGGACAGAAGAGCATCTGCACACTATCAAGTTTTCCTGGATCCAGGCAGCTCTTGGGCTCACTAGCTTCAGGGGGTGTTTTTCTACCGGTTTGATGGGGATGGGATGGGATGGGGGAGATAGAAAAAGGGGGAGAAAGGGACTGAGTTCAGATGAAGGAAAGCTCTGATTTTTGGGAAGCCCTTTCTTGCTGGCAGAGGATCACCATCAAGTTCTTGTTGCTTCGACATTTGATACAGGTTCATGAGTTCAGTAGGAAAACATGAAACCAAAAAGGGCCAAATCCTGACCCCAAAGAGGCAGGGAAAGCACTGGCCCTGCCCAGGGAGTACTGTAATTCAGCAGACAGACCACCCTATCGTTCCTAGAACAATAAAATAATCTTAATTCTATAAGACTAAATCCCAAGCCCAGCATGACTCTTTCCAATTGGTGACAGCAGAGTCGAGTTGTGTGGTTTGCAGCCCCATCAGCCTGGGAGCTCAGAGTATTTTGCAAACATTAATTCAAAGGCAAAAGTCAGCGGTGAGAGAGGGGACATTTCTTTCACTGCTTCACAGCTGGGGAAGCGGAAGCCAAACATCAACCTGAGTTCCTGTGTGATAAAGCAGGCTTTCTGCTGCTTCTGGACCTCACCTGGGCAAAGCCCTCAGAGTTTTGCCCAAGTGATCGGGGCAGATTCACCATCAGCTGTGTGTGCCCACCCCTTGTCCAGCTTTCTGCCCTGACCCAGGTCAAAAGCCACCAGTCTGAAAGGACAATGTCAAAAGAAATGTCTAAAAGAGGGAGGGGGGAGGAAGGGGCTTTACTTGCAGGATGGTTTTCCCCAGCTCTCGAGTGGAATTTCAGCAAAGGAGGGTTTAATCCATTGCATTGGGTCACTAGGCAGGTGTGAACCAGGGCAACATCATGGCAAATTCCAGCACTTCCTCTGGCAAACTTGCCACAGCTTTGTCATGTTTGGTCAGGAGTTTATACTTCAGTCTGTCCCCTCAAAATTAGAGGTTTTGGGCTCCTCCTTCCATGGTGTTTGTGTAGCCTTATGTGGCTCATCTCCATGTGGGTTTCAGTCCAGCAGTTAATCTCAAACACATCTTTACCCATGGAGGAAGACCATGCAGGTTCATCATACCCACTGGGATGCCTTCCCCTGTTTTTATTTCTCCTTTATTGTAAACAAATGGTATTAGCCATGTTTTAAAGAAACTGAGTCAGATGAATGCATCCTGAATGTGTTCATCACTCCCCAATTAAAAATGTGGTGCTGACTTGTTTGTCTTTTCTTTTTTTCTCTGGCACAGAGATGAATCACACCTCGAGTTCCTCTAACTTTTTGAAGAATATTCACCAAGGAAAGAGAGCTTCTGTGAGGTTAAGGCTCAGCCACCAGCAGGCACCTGAGATGCCTTTTGTGTGCTGACCCTGGGGCACCAGTCCCCAGGAATTTAGGTCTCTGTTTTTGCTGCTCCTGAAACAATTTTCTGGCACTGACAACTGCTACAGCAACAGCAAGATTGCACATGGGGTGGTCTAAGGAGATAAGCAAGGCCAGTTTTGAAGGGAGAGAGAACATCAGTTGTAAAATAGGGTGAAAAAAACCCCACAGTAACTCCATTGTAATTCTGGATATTCCCAGAGAACTTTGCAAACATCTGCTTTTCCTCCTGCAATGAGTTCCCCAGGTAATCAATCCTCTGAGAGCAGCAGAATTGGATTCCACATTCATGATTTTGCTGCCTCTCCCTTTTACCCAGCCAGCCCCCACTCCTGACATGACAACCATAGAGCCCCAAACACAAGTGGTCTTGCCCAAACTCTCTGATTTGAGCCACAAGACTGGGGCCAACTGCCCCTTTCCTCCTTTCCACCCCACAGCCACCCCGAGGTCCCAAGCCACTCTCACCCCCAGTGAAAATGCTCCACCTCCTGGAGCCCACGCAGCCACTCCAGCCCCAGTTGGTCAAATCCAAGAAAAAGATTTGTTTAAGCTTTTTCCAGCATACATTCCACTGCAGACATTGCTTTTAATAAAGGCTGCACCACAATCCTTTTCATAATGGCACGGAGCAATCTAGCAATATCCTCCTGCACTTAGAGAGTGAGTTAATGAAGGAATAGGTTAATTGAAATCGACTTCAGTACGGAGCACAAGCAGTTGAGCTGAAACGTGGCATAAAATAGAAATGAAAAGAAAACCCAGGTTCTCAACCCAGCCTGTAGCTTTCTGGCCATACACGGAAAAGAATTATTATTTCTTCTTCGTCTTCTAATATGTTCAACAGTAAAACCACCAATAATATGAAAATAAATTACACCTGGGGCAACCTTATATTGCACTAACAGTCTGGCTCTGATTAGCCTTGCCTTTATCATGCATGCATCGTATTAGTCCGTTTCAAAGAATTCGTGGAGAAATTCATACTTCGACCTTAAAACAGAGAGTAAAAACACAGCTGAATTTAATTACCCGCTGACCGCATGCACTGGGTTAGGTAATAAAATATAGAAGCAGTAAGATATGTAATGCTTTATTAAGCTATCTCAGATACAAGAGCATGCCTGGCAATTATGCCTGAAGGCTACTGAAGGCTACTCAGAATCTCTCGCGGACCACCCAAAGAGAGGAGCTAAACAGAACCTGGTCCGCGCTGCACAGCAAAGACATCCATAAATAATACAGCTATATGCAGGCAAAGTGCCTCCTTGCTCCTATCTGCCTTCAAGTCCATATGTTTATCAAACACACATTGCCCTGGCATCCATGAATTCTTCTCAGCCTTGCTCAAGATGTGTTTTTTTAACGCTTTCCCGGTGCACTCTTAAGCCCAGCTTAGGCCCCAAGTTTATGAACGTTTAAATAAAACAGTTAAAAATTAAATAAAGCCCAGAAATGGCTGGATGGGAAAGGAAAAGCCAAGCCTGCCTCCCTTCCTTTTTCGTAAAATGAAAGCTTGGATGCAGTTAAAGTGGATGGGTGAGAAGGCAACCAGTTTGCAGAACCACTCTGCAGATAAATAAAATATTTAGGAGAGGTGAGAAGGCAGGAGGGGAGGGGAGAGAGCAAATACTATCCTAATTCCAAAATTGATGGCTTAAAGAATCCATTAAAAGGCACAAGCTGCAAATATTGATCTTCCCATATCCATGGTTTCAGGCAGTAATTTTTTAATTAAAAAAAGCAACCCTTCTTTTATCCAACCTTATGCTTCCCATAACATGTAAACTTACCCTAATAGAACAGAATTATACAATGAATAATGAAAATTTGTGATAAACAGAGGAGAAAAAAGCTCATTGAAAGACACATTGCCAGGGAATTATACTATAAACTGGATAACCCAAGTTTATAAAGAGATTCACATTTTCAGGCCCCCATCCAGGCAAGGGGCCCAGGTTCTTGGTTTTTGAGGAAAAAGACAGTTGTCTGTCCTCCTGCTCCTGCAGCATTCCCATAACACAGAGTCACAGGGTGCCACCAAGAGCTTGTTACCCCAAATCTCAGCAAAACCTTGAAGGCTGGAGAGCAGACGGCAGGATCAGCACAGAGGCAGCTGAGCCAAGGACAAGGTGAAAAAGGGATGAGATTTGCAGAGATCGAGGCAGATTCTCTGGCAGGAGGGGAGCCTGAATCAAAACCTCATGTCCAAACCTTCCTGGTGACCACCCCTTTTTCTCTTCTTCCATTTCCCTTCTCAGTTGTTGTTGGCTTAGACTACAGACAATTTAGAGTAGGAACACTTTTGCGTGTGGCTGTGCCATCCCTGGAGACACCACACTTGGTTGGAGTCTGCAGGCTGTATATAAATATAATCACTGCCATAAGAATCAAATTAGAGAGGGATCCAATATTCACATCTAGCCCCTCTTACTCGTAACCAGCTGAACCCAACTTGCAGATCCCAGAAAATTTCCACCTCTGGCAATCTTCTCCACTGTGCTTGCCATGTAGGTCTGTTCTCCTCTTTTCCTGTGACGGGAAATCTGTTTCTTTGTGTACTTAGGTTTAGGGTTTAGGGTTTTTTTAATTTTTAATAGGAAAATGGGTCCAAAGCAAAATTTGAACAAAATCTTTACAGAAAGGAAAAAAATTTTTAAAACCCAAAGAAAGAAAAAACAATCCCAAGTTTGGGTCACTTTTTCCTTTCCCACATGCCCTGGCATTTGTTCATTTGTTGCTCCTCTGCTTTTCAAGCTATGTGACCAGGATCAGAGGCAGACTTTCTTAAGCATATTGTGGTGTGGAAGGCTGCTCTGTATGGATTTCTGGCCACCACTCTCAATGCAAGATGAGTTGGAAATCTCCAAATAGAGCTAACTCTCAAAGATTTCAACAGTAATGTTGGAGGGGAAACAGAGCTCGGGGAAGTGGGCATAGTCCCATCTCCAGGAGCATCCATGGTAAAGGGGAACTGAGCAGCAGCTCCATCAAAGTGACACCTCTCTGGCTGAATCAGTGTTTCCATGGATCACAGTTTGCTTTGCAGTGCCTGTTAGCAAGGTTAACTGATAAGTCTCCCAGTCCACATTTCCCACCACTGAGCCAAACAGGCAGAGAGGGACCACTCGAACACCTTGCCTGCAGATGATGGAGATGAAGATCCAGAGATCTACATCACGAAACCTCCCTGTTCACACTAGAGCTTGGGAGCTTCCTGGGGTGCTATATTTAACATAGGTTTCCTGAAATCTGTCCCTAGTGCTTCAGAGCAGGGGGTTTGGAGATAAAAACCAGAACTTTGTATGCCAGATCAGGAATTCTCGCAGACAACGTCTGCATTGAGCGTCCTCACAAGAGGCAGCAGGGGAGCCCTGCTCATTCACATTCTCTTTATAAACAGTTGTTTATTTTATTATCTTTATTTGAAACAGATTATGCAGCAGAAGACTTCTGGAAAAATCCTTTCCATCTGACTACTATTTTTGGCAACATACGGTACAGGATAGAAACGCGCTTGCTCGCCTTTGTTTATTTGTCTTTATCCTTCAGGCTGCAAACAGGGAGAAAGATAAATTGGAAATAACTTCAGAGAAAGCCTGTGACTGTCAATGTAAAGACAACTAAGGTGCAAATCAAAAATCCTTATATAGGGCCATCTGTGGACCATGAATACAAGACAGAATTAATGTTTGAGGATTCATTTTTGCCTCCATCCTATGTCCTTTCTGAACTTTCTGTAGTAAAAGAGCTCAGAAAATCCAACACCAAACCTGACAATCTCCATGACCAGAGCTGAAGGAGTGGTGGCTGCAGCTGCAAGGAGCAGAAAACTCTGATACTCTGATAGGAACTAAAACAAAGGGTGACAAAGACATCTCAAAAACTGCTCCACTGAGATATTCCTACACTACAAGGGACCACCCCGTTGAATTAAAAGCGTGACTAACTTTTTCTAAAGAAATTATCCAAAAGAACTCTAGAGAAGAATTAGGATAATATTTAAATGTAACTGCAGTTAAAAGCCCTGATTCATCTGGCACAAGAAGTCAGTAAGCCACAAGGATGCCACATCCACAAGGATGATGGGCACAGGAAATATATATTCCAAAAGAAGCTGGAAAAGTTTAAGAATGACAAAATAAAATTAGTTGTAATACCAAAATACAACTGCGCATTATTATGCATTTCTCTGCATGCACAAAAAAACACATAATAAAATTAAGGGTGTGGATTACTTCATTTGAATTGATCAATTATTTTTCTTAATGCCTCAAACATCAATCGTGGGTTAGCTGCAGGTCACAGGTAAGTTTCCCAAGCATATTCAATCTTTCCCTTTTGTACCCTCATTCAGCACAAGAACAGAAAACATTTTTTTAACAGAATTAGGAAAATATTGCTCACACTAGAAACTTTGCTTTGAAAGAGGGAAAAGGACTGAGTTTCTGTCAAAAACATTTATGGAAAGAAAACTCCAAAAACCTCAGGGTTCCCCTTCCCACATACAACTTCTGAACCTGTCTCCATGATGTAAAATTTCTTTATGGAACATGAACACACGCATCCGTAAGCCGTCAGCAAGGCTTCCACAAAACCTGCAGTGCCCGTAACGTCTCTATAAAATTTTCACTTTAACATTATTCATTGATCTGCTTGTAAACTTCCCAAACAGCACGTCGCCTAATTAATCATTTTTATACTAGATGCAATTGTGAGTTTAAGCTGCAGAATGGTTTGCTGTGGCTAATCACATCCATGCACTGAGCAAAGATGGAGCTGTTTGACAATTGAATATGAAGGTTTAATTATTCTATTCAGAAACAAAGTTTTCATTAGAGAATCCCAGAGCAGCTGGTTACGGTAATGATGTCCCTAGTGGAATTACAAACAGGATGAAAAGGGTTGGACAATGTTATTTGACTTACAGCATCGCGATGTTCATTTTGAAAGCCACGAAGAGTTGGACAAGATTCTTTAAGTTTTGCGTTGCTGGTGCCAAAACTCAGCTGGAGCGTGTTTTCACGGCACTATCCACTTCCTATTGTTTTACAAAACGCTTTTTCTACCTTCTGAAAAGGGCTCAGAAAACAATACACCTCAGAGGGAGGATTTTTCTGCTAGGAGGAGCTACTGAGCTGAGCACAAACGAGATGTCCTCTGGATCCCCGTTTTCCATGACCGCATGGAAATGCGGTGCACACAGCTTGGCTTTCCCACCTCCAAGCTCTTTTAGGGAGCAGAGGAAATAGGAGAAGGTACCAGTACCATTAACACTACCTAATATGGCACATGTTCCCTGCGGTGCAACCTTACCCGTGTCACGCAAATGTGGATATTAACTGTTCAAAAATGTGGGTGCCGGGGCTGGAGGAAGTCCTCGGTGTAAGTTGGACTGGCTCCAACCCCACATCACATACTGCCCTAATGACTTTATGTCTCGTTGGGAGAGAGAGAAGGAGGAGGGAAACCAGTCCCAGTGTGAGGGAAGAGTCCATTACACTTTGCTCTGCCAGGAAGAAGCTGGGATAAGAAGGGAAAGGAACCAAACAAAGCTCCCTGGTCAATCACATTCAGATTCGGGACTCCCAGTGAGGCCCCATGGCTTTCAGAGGAGCCTTCCCAATGCCATCACAAGCACTTTTCACTATAATAAATTCAGCTCAGCTTATCCCAGTCTTTCTTTTTACAGAAAAAGTGATAAAAAATGAAGGTCTAGACTTCTGTAATATGCGTCCATCTTTCCAGAGGATGGGGGTGAGGAAGGAAACAAGGGGTTAGTGCAACAACATAAAATGTCATGAGAGATCCTTTTTTCTGCAGAAAAAGCCCTTTCTTCTGTGTAGCTCCTGCAAGCCATACGTACTAATGTCCAGAATTAAGTCCTAAAATATAACATCTCTACTGAATTCTCTCCTTCCTTGTTGCCCTCCTTTCAGAACTTCCCTAAATAATTCATGTCCCAAATGTAAGCCCACCGTGAGAAGAAAAAAAAAAAAAAAAA
>VYXF01009087.1:58663-87147 GCA_013397295.1 Polioptila caerulea | reverse complement strand
AAAAAAAAAAAAAAAAAAAAAATAGAAAATAGAAAAAAAAGAAAAAAAGAAGAAAAAAAAAAAGAAGGGGTTAAAAAACCCTCATGAAGACATATATCCTGCTGAGCCACCAGAGAAGCTCCAGGAACATCAAAAACAGAACCAACTCCAGTGAATTCTGATGTGGTTTCAGTTTTGGATTCTGTCATTGGGAAAGTAATCAGGTCAATCAGAAATGTGGTGGAAATCCAGCTGAGAACATGAATTACTGCACATTCTAGACCACCCAAGACCAGAAAGGGAAAAAAAAACCCCAGAACTATATCTTAGTAATACTACAGCTTTTATCATTAGGATTAAAATTAAAGTTGCAGTGAAACTAAGGAAACAATACAGATTTGTAAATGCTTCCCACTGAAATCTTCATTTATTTTTTAGCTTGTGTGTCCTACTGCTGTATGAAACTACTGAGAAAGTTCAGTTAGGGCTGAGGGCTGGGGGTCACATCCTCAACGGATGCAAGTGTGGAACAGCTCCAGTGCTGGGAGGGTTCAGCCCTTTGTTGAATTAAATTCCAACTAGAGACTGAATATTTTTTTTCTCCTTCAGTTTACAGAAAAGTCTATTTGGGGCATTTGTGTAAGTAAGTGGATGTGATTTCTTTTACAAGGATGTTTGGAAATGAGAAACTGAAGCACTGAAGAGGTCCCTCACAAGATTTGTTAGTGTCCCTTTCTTCCTCTGCAAGCAGCTGTGAAAATAGTCTATCTGGAACAAACATGTGGATTAAAATGGAGATATTTCACAAGTGCAACTCTCTGTAGCTAGGCTCTGCTCACCATTCCCTTGTCACAAGCCCCATTGAATTCCCAAGAGCAGGACAGAGGAAAAGGGAATGAGTGAAGGAGGAAATTCTATCTAGGCAATATGAAAGGCTTGGATAGGGCCCACAAACACCCTCCACCACACGCACATTTGTTGTAACCTCATAAAACAACTGGACCATGCTTCAGGTGAGAAGAAACAGGAACGATTCCTCCCTGCTGTAAAGGAGCCATCTGTGAAACTGGCCCAGCGGAGGCCAAAAATGTTGGAGAATAAGGAATGTGAGATGCCTGAAATGCCAGAGGTAAGTCAAAACCTGTGTCCCAGGGAGCCAGATTTCAGGCATTAACATCAGCCACAGAAGTGTGAAACTGTCACTTTCAATTTGGCCTCCACAAAGAGAAGCCAAGGTATGCAATGCAGACAGCACAGAGCTACATGAGCCAAAAATTGAGTCCACATTTCACTTTCTACAATTTAACGCAAAGAGAAACCAAAGACTTTTTTGGTTTTTGGTGAGGGTGATCAAGCCCTGAAAGAGGTTGACCATAAAGATCTGTTCACAGAGATGCTCAACATCCAGGTTAGCCATGTCCAGGGCACTGACTCAATCTCCAGAGGGGGTCTCCAACATTGACTGCTACATGTGAAGGCTTTGCTTTGGTTCTGCCCCTAAAATAGGCTAAAGAGCTCCCTCCTCTTGAAGAAATGGACAAGAATATTCTCTGAGGACATAAAATGACCAGCAAACTCCCTTCAGACTGCATGGACAAGTGAGGAAATGCAAATCCTCTGCTCCACAAAATTAGTAACACAGGACCTCAAACATTGCAGCATCCAGCTAGATGCAGTTTGTCGAGCTCCAAGGACTAGAATATGTGGAAAATTTCTTTTTTCTTTTTTTTGTCTAGCTGTTTTTAGACAGGAGCGTGGGGAACTGAGTAGCAGGGTCATGCTCTTTTCATCCTGTGGTCTGCCTCAATCTAAACACTGGCCACAGTGGAGTCCAAAGCACGTTTCACTGTGGTAATAAAAAGATTGTGGTCATTTCAAAAGCAATTAAGGCCTCATAATCGATTATACTTTTACCACAGCCATCTTTGCCCTTGAAGCACACACCCAAGTAGAGAGGAATTGATGGACCTTTTCATATGCCCTGCAAGCCACTCTAGAGGCTTTTCTTTCTATTTCTGCCTAGTCAGATTCCAAAAATCTTCCAAAGCCAAAATGTTATAAAGTCAAAACCCTAAGAAGGGACTGCTTTTACTGTCTCATCACTGTCATAGAAAATGAGAGGGAGAAGGCTGCAGTGGTTCTAGTCATTCATAACAAGGATGTTCTCATTAGGAGAGGACTGTGGCCCTGTGGTCTGGATCAGCCAATAACGTTGGGGTTTGAATCCATGGACAGGGCAAATTCCATTAAGGCACATCATCCTTCTTTCACATGGGTGGTGTGTGCAAGCAACTGCCACCTCAGAGGGCAGTGTGGTGTCTTCACAGTCACTTCCAGGCAAATGGAACCCTGTTCTGTCCACTCTTGCTGTTGAGACACCAATAGTGCAAAAGACCTCCTTGTTCAGCCACTTCTCTGTCTATAAAGCACCAAGTGAAAAAATAAAAAAAAAGCATCCTACCACCTGCAGCCCAGTCCCTTGGCAGAGAGAGGATCCTTGTTTTTTTTCACCCATAGTGTGGCAGGTAGCAAACAGACCTATACAGGCACCTTGAAACCTCCTATCCCAGAAGCTCAGAGGCTTCTTCTGGAACAGGTAACATGAGCAATGAGAACCTGATGAAAAGTGCCATGAATTTCCCTGATTATAATCCATATTTAATCCATAATCCTCTGTCTGAAAACTAATGAAAGTGGACAACAGATTACTTCTTGCCACTACAGCAACCTTAACATATTGGAATGTTTGTATCATAACTCACCAATCTTCTTTTTTTCCCTAAACTGAACAATCTGTTTCCTCCACCCTTCCAGGGTTGCTGTCTAAGGTCTCCTCATGCAGCTGATTTCTCCCATCACACCTTGCCCTTGTCTTCACAAAAAAAATTCTTCCAGGTTGTGCTTTGCCAAACTCACTTATGCCTTAAAGCTGGCCTCAGCAGCTCTTCAGGGACAACTCCAGAATTAATAGGTATATTGTCCTTTCACCATGCCAGGTGGTAAGGAAAGAATTATAGAGCAACAAGTCCAGAACAGAGCCCTCAAGGTCTCCCAGCCTGTAGTGTGAAAGCACAATAATGAAATTATGACAATCAGTCCCTGAGTATTCTCTCAAGCCAGACTGACAGTCACGTTAGAGAAGATTCACCTCAGCTCAGCTGCAAGGCAACAAAGCTCCTGTCTTCTTCCAAAACCTTTTGAAAATTATAGTCAATACAATAGTCTTAACCTTAAATTATTGCACATACATACATACATATATGTATTTAAATAAAATAATCAGAGAAGGAGCAAAAGTTTGCCAGCAGCCTGAGGCTTCCCTCTCTGACCAGACGTATCCAGTTCATTTCCAGTAAAATTCCATGGAAGCCACTGGCATCCCACTGGGATGTGCTAGGCACATATTAACTTGCTAAAATAACACGAGAGATTTGCATGAGTTCTGCTGTAATCTATCACTTCTCTTTTTTTTTAATTTTTTTTTTATTTTAATAGTCACTATGGTATCAAAGCAAAATACAACAGTATGGAAACTCAGGGTCACAGGCCAGCTTGCTCCTGCTCAGCAACCTCAACCTGCTGTGCTGAGACCCCTTACACTCAGCTCATGTGGTTTGAAATTTTTTGGCCTAAAAGACTGTAACACTGACCTTCAGGACTTCTCCTATGCGGCTCTCTCCCAGATTTGGGGTCTGTTTTTTAAGAGAATCCTACAGGCAGTGGGATGCTTTGCTTGACTCCCATAAGATAGAAAATATCCATTCCCAGAGGCTCCAGATCAGCATCCAGGTGGATGTGTTGAGAAGCAATGCTGCTAGAGGTCTTAATTTGAATAAAGAACCATCAAAGCTTAAGAAGGCAAGCCATTAGCATAATGCCTGAAACAACCTTCAGCCTCCCTTTGGTTTCATTTTGTCAGGAAGCAGCTCCAGCGAAGAAGACACACACCATCCACAGTGAAAACAGACTGTTATGCTATTAACAGAAGAGCTTGGAAACAAGCCTGACTCAAAAATCCAGTTCTATACAGCCACAAATTTTTTGTGAACCTCCCTGACAGACTCATATCCAAGCTGCATGGCTCACAGTCCTTGCTTTTGACCTCTGCTCCCCCATGACCAGCAGTGGCCACAAGCAGAACACCAGCCAAGTGCGAAGCGGAGCTGGCTGCCCTCGTGAAGTGCCTCTGCCTAGGACTCTGCCATCTCCTCCCACTCATTCATGCCCTCCATACTGCAGCCTCATCATCCCAGACCTCTAATCACTTCATGTACACGCTGTCCATAAATTAGGACACATCACAGTGTTATTTGGGGCACTGAACAAGATTACTGTGCAATTACACCAACGAGCCACCTTTATCTCCAGGCTTGAAATCATGCCTTTACTTAAAGCACTTTAAATCAATAAAATTATACTGTAGCCATAGACGGTACATACAGTTTTGCTTGCTGGAATGACCCCCATTATGCTCAATGGGAGATTTGTTTCTGCCTGATTCAAGCACAGCAAACAGACTTCAAGTAATGGCAAATGTCAAGTGGTTTTAGGAGGAAATAATTATAAATCATTCATGACACCCTGCTATGTCCTAGCTGTTGGTTGGCTTATTCCTCTTGATTAGTGCTAATTTTCATACAACTCAGACTGGTGCAACACTGACAGAGGCTCATCCAGAGAAAAGCAGGTACCCTGAAACACAAAGGCAGATGGCTGGACTATGATGGGAGAGACACATAAATCGTGAATAAGAGAGAAAGCACATAGGGAGTGATCTAACCATCTCTTCCTACTTAATAATCATCAAAGAGACCCAGCAGGAAGCAGAATAAAGGGAAAACAAACATCATTCTCCAAGTGGTGTGTAGGGGTGTGCAGCCCCCTATTGCCAGTGGCTGCAGATACAGAAGGTTCCTAAGAGCTCTGAGTCCATTTCCAGGACCAAGGTGTGACAATCCACCTTTGAGGGCAGCCAGAGCAGAAGACAGGGAGGGTGGGCTGGGCTTCTCTTTGTCCACAGCAGCAGAGAAAATGGATACACACAGGTATCGTCCACAGTCTGGCCTGAAGGCACCACTCAATCAGCACTACTCAGTAGCACAAGGAAGCAAGAAAATGGGCTCCCAAGTTTAGATGTGATAGAAAAAGTGAGGACCAGCCTCAGGGAGGTTGTGACTGACTGCAGGCCTGCCACAGTGATGGCAGGCAGAGGACATGCTCCTCAGGAGGTGGCCTAGAGCCCCAAAGTCACATGTATTACACAGGGCCAGAGCTGGAGTGGGGCAGAAAGGACATTTCCAAGGCAGAGCTTGGGGAATCCAACCCCATCTTGAGTAACTTAAATTCCCTCTGTAGCTTTATTATGCTATCCCAGGAGACAGGAAATTTTCAAGCAGCTCTGAGTCAATGGGGATTGTCTGACACAGTGACAGAGCCCTGGTTTAACAGGGTGCTAATTAACTTCATGCATTTCAAGTCTGGCAAATGCAGAGCATCCCCGTTGAACGAGGGCCTACACACAGCACTGAGATAGCTTAAGCCTGGAGAAGTAGGCTGGAAACATCTAACAAGAAGAGGATTTCCCATGATAAATCTGGTACTTCCTGCTTCTGGCTGTGCTGGGTTTACCACACAAATCGTCTTTCTCACAGTCCTTCGGCGCTGCTCATTTAATTCTCAGCTGGGCTCCAGACAACCAGAGGTGCAAGGGAAGGAAAATAATGAGACAAAGTTGGGATAGGCAAACATTGTGATGCTGGAGGCCGTTCAAGGCTCTCAGACACTTTGGTGGGTTTACAAACTGGGATAAGATTGTGAGCCACTTCTTTTTTTTTCCAGTAATTTGAAATGCATGCTCTCTCTCGTGTGCCACCAAGGGTGGCTTAATTATTAAAGGCACAAACAATTTTTCAATTTTTTTTTCTGGGAGACTCAACTGTGCCCAAGAGAGTGAAGAAACCTGGACCACCTACCAGAAGCTGAGTAGGCAGAATACTGCACGTAGTCCACACCCCCTGTTGCCTTCCCGTGTTAGAACTTGCACTCTGGTGCCCATCTGCCATTACAGCATTCCCATAATCACTCTATGCCAACATTTCTTGTTTTTCAGAACAGAGATGACCCTGGAGTTGTAGCACTCCAGGAAGTTACAATTTGGAAGTGATCTGGATTTTCCCTAAAGCCTGGAATTTCACTTCAGGTCCCTTGTTCAGAATGACCACGGATCAAATTAGACTTTTGATCTAAGACTGAGCTTCAGAGTGCCACTAGTTGAAATTCATCTACTGTTTATGTTGCTGCCTGCTCCAAAAGATCTCTCTTTAACCCTTTATATATTTGCATCCAGAGGAATTTCATTCCTTGTACCTGCATCAAGTTCACCTTTAATGATTCCTTTTCTTCCTTTCTTTGTAATTCATCCAGCGTTTTTCAATGGCAGTGACTGTCCCTTTGACATTAATTTTCTTCATAAGCACTGTCTCTGTTTTCCCCATGGTTCAGTCCTCTGAGCTCTCTAAACGTTCCCTGTTCTCTAAAACTTGACTCATTGCTATCTTTGTCCAGGACCAAGATGTCAGTGATCATTGTAATCATGTGTAAAGAAGCTTAGTGGTGGGAGGTCTTCAAACAGCTATTTTATTCCCTGCCTTTGGCATTGTGTTAGGAACTTGGATTTCATCTGCTGTTCACCACCACCTTAAGGTCCCTTTCAGACACATTGGGTGTATCAGTCCCCCATCTCTAATAGCACAAGTTAGCTTTCAATATTAATAATATTAATATTAAAATTATTAATATTAAAATATTGCTTTCAATATTAATTTCCTTCCTTTTGATGGCTCCACCCCACTCTTAATGTGATTTGAACATAAGTTGCTTTTTTGGTTTTTAGGCTTCCTCCAAACACCTCTGCTGACCACTTACTGATTAATTTAACCCACATTCACAATATACAGCTCTGAAAGTGAGACTAAGTGCTTGGACATTCATTAGAAACAGAGAAGAGAATATATTAGAATCCCCCTGACTGATGCTTATACCCTCACATCTGGCCACTCAGTGCCTCTATAAATCAAATGTGGCATAAAAGGATGAGGAAAACTGTAGAGTTGCAGCAGGCAAACTGTGTCTCTGTTCCACTGAGAGTTTATCTCGAAGGAGTCCTGACAGCCAAGCCAGCATCAGCTTTGTTGACTTTCTGCTGGTCCAAACATTTCCTAGCCCTTTTCATGTTACTTTCTTCATCTGCATCCCTTCAGATGACCCTTCTCTGCTGCTTCCCAAACCTGCAGCCTCAAACACTTGAGTTCTTCTGATCACTCCATTGCCTGCAGCATTGCTCTGAAGAACATGAGGAGGCCAAACATGGGGCTGGACATCCCATCACAACCACCCCATGAAATATTTCTGACCTCATCTGTGACCACATGGCCTGAATGGAGCTCTAGCAGCTGTTTTGTCCAACGCCATCAGACTATGGAGCAGGCTGAAATAAGAGATTGACTCCTGACCTCAGCCTCCACATTTTGCAACCCCATGTTATGGCTATAAATTTTTTACCCACATGGATAGCAATAAAGTTCAACCTCCCCTTCACTGTAAAATTTTCTTCTTGACACATTTTATTAGAAAGAGCAAATCTCTCCACTAATATTCTTTTTATGGTTATTAATACATTTTATGACTGCTTTCTGAATTTTCTACTAGTGTAACCCAGATCAGATCTGAACAATTGTACTTCTAGAGGCTTTTTTTTTTTTAATTTGTACTCTGATTATTTCTTAAAGAGGCAGGGCATTGAAATACAATAAAAATTATTTTTTTGTTTTCAGCCTTAATTTATAGAGGTTCAGGCCAAGTCATACAATTTAAAATAAGCATAAAGCTCTCTGCCTCAGCTTTTCTGCACATGAGTCTCTTGAAAAATCCCTGGGTCAAAAATAAAAAGTCTTTCTAATTTAATGAGCTTTCTTCCCTTTATTTGTGGAAAATCCCATTTCTCCTGGATCGTTCTGCCATTTTCTCCTGTTCATCTCCACCAAATTTAAGCATTTTGAATTCTTCTCTAAGTGGCTGAACACTTCAGTTGGCTGTGTTGTTGAATATTTCCCTTTCTGGGTCCCTGTTAGCACCCAAGAGCCATCAATGGCCGTGCTTTCCTCATGGAGCCCTTCAACACTGCTGTGGAAGTTCAGAAAGAGCATGATGAGCTTGGGGGTGAGCTGGTTGCCTGACCAGGGCTGCAGATTCTTGCAGATACAGCCCCTGAGTCTCACATTAAGTCAGCAAGTACAAACCCATGAGCAATTGTGAGCTCTTCGATGACAGCTGAGAATCTCTCTGCTGTCCCAGGAAGTCAGACAGCTAAATCAAGGCTATAAAATAAAGCCAAGGGCTGGCCTTAAGATAATAAAAACATAAAATAAAAATGAATTATATCAGCGAATATAATAATATGAAGGTTTTATTGAAATAGTGGCCTAAACTCATCAGAAACAGCAAGTCTGTTTTATTTTCAGTACCACCAACCACAAAAGCACTTTTCCTTTCCACTTGCCCTATCCTGGATCTGTGTTTGCCCAACAGCTGCCTCTGCATTGGGCCTGAACAGCCAGGACACAAGTCATGGAAAGAAGTTCCTTACACCTGTGGCTGTCCCGAGACCTGGGACCAGCAGCATTTGGTGCAGCCTAACAAAGGCAAATCCAGAGGAGAGAAAACTGGCCACAGGCAGAAAAGTGTTTGACAAATGTCACTCAAGTGGCCTTGGCAAAGGAAGAGCAGGAAGAGCAAGGAAGAGTAGCTGATTGCTCAGACCCCTCTGCAGTCCAAAATCCAAGGGTTTCAATAAGCTCCAGAGAGGCAGGTTTGCAATTCCTGTGGAGCCTGAGCACAGCAGTGACAGAAGTCCTGGGAGAAGTCACAGGCTGATTTACTGGGCATCATTTCAGGATCAAACTTGGGTGAGATCAGCACGGTCCAGGCAAATTTATGGAGAGTTTGCTCCGTCCCCCCACAGAAGTAAAGAGACAAGGAGAAGGAAACTTGCCCACTCCTACTAATTAACCACAGTGCAAACTTCATAAACGTGCTCCTGACCTCCGCCACAGCGCACACACTTGAGTCATTCCAATAAAACAGGAAATGACACTTTGCCACAACATTACTAAGTCCATAGCCCATAAAACCATTCAGGGAAGAGGGGAGGGGGGAAAAAAGAGAGAAAAGCAAGAATAAAGCCAGCAATTATCTGTTATTAACCCAGTCCTCAGTGGTATCACATTGCTCCTAAAAATAATGACAGGGCAACAAAGCTTGTTTGCATCTCCCATGTCCTTTGTGGGTTCCTCGTTATTCTAATGAGCTGCTGGAAAATACTCTTCAGTTACATCCCCATCGATTATCTCACTGATCACCCTGCTTTCATTTCCACCTGGCACCACAAGATTATTTTACAATTAACACTTTGATCCTTTCTTTTTCTTTCCTTTTTCATCTTCGGGGGGGTTTTTTGGGGGTTTGTTTGTTTTATTGTTTTTTCCCCCTCACCCAGGGACAAGCGCAGACACACTCGCTTTGGGAGGAGCTGAGAAACCTGGTGGATAAGGCTGCCTCCATATTTTGTGCCAGACTGGAGGGTGACCAGGCTGGGCACGGCTGGCAGAGCCACCAAACATCCTGCCCTTGCTCGCGTGACTCCGCTCCCCTGCAGCTGGTGCCACAGAGAAACCAGAAACAGTTCAAGAATAGATTGGCGTATAATGTCTGCCATGTGGGCTCGGGAGAAAACAGGGAAGGGATGGAGGAGGGCAGCAGCACAGCCATTGCACGAGCAAACAGGCTGTGGCTTGGTGGGTTTTTTCTGTCTCAGTGACTCACACCACTCATTGTAAGTCACAGTCTGCCTTCTCTCATGTGGAGAGGGGAAAAAAAAAAAGAAAAATCTTATTTGTTTCCACAAGCTCTCCTTGCCACCTTTTATTCCACGCTCCAGAGTCATTATTCAAATTGTTTAAAGCTTCCAACAGCTGAGATGGAGCCGGAAGGCAGCACGGCTTCCAACCTCTGCTTCTCCCCTTCCTCTTCTCCTCCTCCTGCACCTCTCAGGTCCCCTGGATGGGGAGGGTGCATCCCCAAGGCCACCCTTGCATTGGCTGGGAATTTGGGCTGTGGTGAGGTACCATAAGTTAAATACTGCCCTTTTAAGAGACAGGAATAACTACAACTGCTGGGGAATGGAGCTGCATGTCCATGGCCATGGCATGACGAGCTATCACAGAGCAACAGAGGCTCAGGGAGACGCACCTCACCCTGCACCAGCTAAAGCCACAGCAGGGAACTTACACTTTTCAAAGGTTTGATACTCGTCTCTGCTGAAATTCAGACAATTAAATTCATTTTTACTCCTTTCAGCAACAAAAAGTATTTTCTCGTGATTAAATTGCCGTCTCTTCCACAGAAGTGCTATTTTACCTTTTTTTAATTTAAAAAAAAAAATACAAAAAAAGATTTTGTACACTCCAAACCTCTAAGTTTTATGACAAAATGGGAGGGGTATGGGGGGGAGGACAAGTGGTGTGTTGATATTGTTTTTCATATTGTTTTGCTGTCAGCAAAATACAGAAAGTAGATTTTTAAAAATATTTATTTTATCCACTCTAGAAAGGGCTTGAAAACAATTTTACCGTTGCAATTTTTTTTTTGTCAGGAAAGCAGATTTTTGGTTGTCTTGAATATTAGAACTCATCATAAAAAATATTGAGAGAGGATATTTGTGCCAAAGTTAAGTCTGCCTCTGCAAACCTGGTGATTTATAAGGAAATTTTACTGAATGGGGGAAAAAATTAAAAGAAAACACTCCTGGAATGTCATTACATGGGGGTTTTCTTTTACCGTTACAATATTTGTTATTTCAAACTAATAATGGATGTATAAAAAAAAAAAACATCAAGATGAAATGCTTTAGGTTGTCTGAAGAAAAGCTTAAGAGACTTTTGAAACTTCAGTGTAATTGTAAAATCCACATTTCGGCTCTTTGAGGCCAGCTTGGGATTTCAGAATCTTGACTCCTTAGGATTTTACTGAGAAAATGCTGATTCTTACAACACTCATGTTTGAGCATAACTTTGCTGCAGTTGTATTTGAATGAGGGTATTTACAAGGGCAAACTCACGCACACATTTGAGTGTTGACAGGATCAGGGCTTCTGGTAACTCGCTGACACTCAGTACAACCTATAATGCTGTACAAGGCTCACTTTATGTACACCAGACTTTGACCTTATTCGTCAAAATACCCTTCTGACTCTGTTCCAAAGGCTTTTATGTTCTCTGAAAACAATAAAAGTTCCCTTTTATGACATTACTGCTTTAATTTCAAAGTGTGATGAGTGAATGTGGTGTTGTTTTCTTTATTAAGGCACAATGAGCTCGTACGCCGCGGCTCAAATTATTTTTACTCGGGCTTAACATAACCCTGATACAATAAGCAGCAGATTGGGGTCCAAAGTACAAATCCAGGGCATGCACAGGCTCAAACCCCACCTCCCAAAGTGGGCGATGACTTTGACCCCTTCAGCCACAGCCCATGGGGAACGATTCTTGGGCTACAACTCTTCCTCTGCACAGGGAAGTGATGGCTCCGCGGCACGTGGAGCTGTCCCAACAACCCTCAGATCCCACAGCCACGTGAATGCAGCCATCTCCTACTCAGCCTCCTTCCCAACAGGATTTTCTACAACTCCTGGATGCAGTGAAGTCTTTAAAATGCAACAGTCTTTGGTCTAGGCAGCACTGACACCGAAGTGTCTTTTGGAAGGGGTGATACTGATCCCTAAATTGCTAGTGAAAGAAAGAGTGAAAAAGAGCCTGGGTCACCATTAAACCCAATCTTGGCTTCTTTCATTTTAGCATAGATTTACTCACTGAGAATATTTATGTTTTTCCCTGAAAAAAGATGCTAATAAAAACAATTGTCATTATGAAAAAACACACATGTAAGAAGCTGCACAGATGCTCTGGCTCAAATTTTAAGCACACCAATCTCCTCAGCATAAGTCTGAACAATGCTGAGTCAGTTCCAAGGCCAAAGCTGTGTTAGTAATGCCTTACTGGCACTGCTCTTGGACCCACCTTCCTCCCAACCAGCAAAAAGGATGCTTCCGCTGGGATAATTTATACCAGTTTCCCTAAGGAAATCCACTGTAACAGCAAAAGTGCTGTTTTGCCAGGATAAGCTATAACATTTATGCAGCATTTGCCAACACACACATATATATACATATATTTAAAAATTTTTATGAAAAGCCATTCCTCTCTGCAATGCGGTTCCACCAGAAATGATTCTTTGTACAGATTTGGCTGGGAGTGCCAAGTGCAGATACAAAAGGCATTATTATATGAGGCTGGGGATTGGTTCCAAGCTCAGTCAAAGTAATTGAAAATAGGAAATGCTGAAAATCTAACTCATGTACACAATCCAGGAAAAAGTTACAAATACTGCAAGCCATTTCTTTGAACAAGGGAAGTAACCCAGTCCTGAACTAGGTCCTTAACTGGTGTGACTGGCATAGCTCCACCAAACCAGACATGCTTTATTGGTGTGCACACAGCCCTAAGTTTTCCCATTTTGGGGGGTTTGTTTTGGAGTTTGGATAGAGGCTACCTGCTGTCTCTGGGAACTCCTGGAGTACTTTCAGCTGTTACCAAAAAAAAAAAAAAAAAAAAAAAAAAAAAAAAAGAAAGAAAAAAAAAAAAGAAATTAGCGGCCCAAGNAAAGTAAAGAAAAAAAAAAAGGAAATTCTAGGCCCCTAGAACATCATATATGATGAAATGGAACCAAAGGCAGAGGTATGACCCAGAAAGGGCATCTTTTTCCTAGTGAGAATGACCTTTAGTACACTGTGAGCAAAGAAAAAAAGAACAAGAGGAAGAATAAGGGGGAAAGATGGAAAAGAGCAGTCAAGTGGAGGGAACAGATGGTGGGGAATTCAGAGGGAGTGAGGAAGTGGGGGAAAAAAACCCAAAGGATGAAAAACCGAGGCAGATTAAGAAATAGGAATCAGAGGTAGAAGAGAGAGAAGGGGAGGGATGGGCAGTGATAAAGGGAACAGGGTTAAAATGAGCAAACAGAGGAGGCATAAAGAGAAGGGTTGGGGTTAAAGGAGCAATTGCCCTCTGGCAAACATACTGCAGTGTAAATGGAAACACATATGTCAACAAGGAGTGTCCTGAGATGGGCTGGAAAGGAAATAGCTCATGTGATGTGAGCTTCTGCTGGGAACCACCTCGGCCTTCTCCCCCCACTCCCCCACCACCAGATCACTCCTCTCTGCAGATGCTGATGCTCCTTGGTACTTCAGGGTTCCCCAAGCCCAGCCAGGGCTGCACCCCTGCCCAGCACTCCTGCTGGTGGGAGGAAGCTCCCAGCTCTTCTCAGCTCCTGCTGCTACCTGACTTCACTCAGGCCCATGTGAGCTTTGTCACAGCTCCTCAAGGTGTGAAAGCAGGTGACATTTTCACAGGTGGCTTTGCACACTCTTCCAAAGAAGAGCTTCAGAAGCAGCTGATAAGCCCACACAAAGGTCTCCTGAGCAATTAAGGCTGTGCCTAGCACCCAAGCAAGCTCTTAAGACCAAACTCCTTAATTTCACTGCTTGGATTGCACTGGTCAGGACCTGATGCCTCAGAAGTATTTTCTCCTGGAAGCTAAACACACACAAACCCTTTTTCTAATTCCACTCAGCTTTTTATGTGATTCAACCATCCACTTACGCCTTCAGACATTTTCCAGAACATTTCTGGTGATATTGCTCTTCTTCTTTAGGAGAGAGCTTAGGGCAGATGGCAGCAAAACATCAGTAAGAATCATGAACATTTTTCTACAGACAAGGGGAAAATCCTATGATAAAGGAAAAGAATCTAGCACAAGAGCTATCTGCAGAGTGACCACCACTGCTGCCCAAGCTTTTGTGCTGTTCCTTAGGGGTTTCTACACTTTCTGGGCATCCCAACTTGTCATGGCATATGTTAAGGAAGGTCTAAACCACAAGTCTGGCCTATTACACCAAAATCTCCAGACACACTGGGCATGCACAACAGGGCTCTGCTTCCTCCTGCCACTGAACTTAAACTGCTTAGGGCTGCCAAGGAACTCAAGATGTGAGAAGAATCCTATGTGAAGAAACTTCTTCTCTGCTACAGATTCAGCCTCTGTGCCTAAAAGGCATTGTGTGTACTGGTTTCTTTGGCCAGTGCATAGAGGGGAGTGAAATTATCTGGTATTTATGTTCAGATGGCTTTTTTTTTTTCCCCAGTAGCACATAACAAGTCTAGAGTATAGCTCAACAAAAAGAGTGCCTGGGTCACTCCTTGCTTTCATGGTATCTGATTGCCGTGCAGCTGCTTCTGCTGCTGGCTCACAAGAGCCCATGTGAACAGGAATTTCCACCCAGGTATTAGTACAGCCATAAACAGGGCATTGCAGCACCTCAAAGACCCAGCAGGACTGCAGCGATAGAATATTGGGACAGTCAAGTCCTTTGGCTACTACAAAGACATTCTGAGCACCACCAAGGAAACTGACAGCAGATCTTATAGCTGTGGAGAAGCTGACACATGGGACCTTCTACAGCACTGAACTCCTAAAAAGACATGTGTAATACACAGCACTTCATGTGTTGTAAGAGGCTGGTCGGCAGCCATTCGTCTTTCTTCACTTGTGCTGTTGTGACTTCCCTCTGAAGTGTTAAGGAACACTTTTCAAATATCCTCCATCATCTTGTCAATACAGATCACTACACGTGTGACCAGGATCATTAATGACTCCATACAAAGACCTTTTGTCTATTAAAAAAGAATCCTTTAAGTATACAGAATCCAAATCTTAGCATGAAGTCGTGCTTGAAGACAACACAGAAATGAAGGGCTTCCTATAGCTATAAACTCAGAAGATAGATGAAAGTTCATTCACAGACACTGAATCTTTTTGACATTTAAACATTTCCACTCTGAATCACATGACAATCCTTCAAACAACCATGTTGTTCTGTTTTTATAAGGACACCAATTTGCCTGTGTTGTTTAGATTGGTAATACTTGCAATGTATAAACTTTCTTAGCACATGGCAAGTGAAAACAAATAACCTCCATCAGATATGCATTTTCCATGTCAAAAGGATGAAGGAAAATTAAGTGGCATTTCTGTAATATGCTGGCTCTACACTTTGTTTTTCCCCGGAATCTAGAGCTACATTCAAAGGCAGAAGCAGAAATTTACATACAGACCCAAAAAAAATTCGGCAGAGAAAAGTTTCTCCCTGTGAGTTGTGTTGCTGTAGCTATGATGGTCTGAAAATAGAGGGATGAGGTTTCTAAACAATAATCTTTTCCTGGATCAGCTGATGGTTCTAAAGAAAACAAGCTTTGGGCACACAGAGTTTTCTAAATTCTGTTCACAGGAAGGACGTCTTTCCTTGCACAGCCTTGATGCCAACGCCTGTACCTCTCCAACCACCAAAGTTTTCCAGCAGTTTTCCCCTGCTTTTGTCCATGCTTCCAACTACCCAAGCACTCCTGGGAGGGTGGCCTAGAAGTTCAGGAGACCTGGGTCAAATTCCCTTTTGTCACAAGCTGCTTGCAGGACTTCAGGAAAGCTACGTGACATATCTCTGTCTCTACACCCATTTTCCCATCATGTACGAAGCAGACTAAGTGCCCTTCTACTCCAGTGGATAAAGGGGAACAGGGAGGCAGAAATGCAAAAAAAGCAGATTAGCCACACCATTGCAGGTTGGTTTTACCTCAGGGAAAGAGCAGCATCATTGAAATTTTGAGAAAACAGATATATCAGAAACTTCTGTGAAAGAGGAGCTAAACAGCCACTGTGTAACCAAGGAGTCTGAAAATCACGAGCAAGCTACACAGGTGATTTTTAAATAGCCCATTTTCTGAGCACAAGTTGTTGGTCTCTTTTCAGAAACTGTGTGTTGTGCTAGAGAACAGTTTCAAAGACAGAGGCAGGGAGTTGTTTGTTCAGCATTCTTAATCCAAACAAACAGTTGCATACTCTTACCTTCAACACAAGTCTCTCATCTTAAGGTTCTGGCCAAGAAAAATATTTTCCTTGCTAGTTTGTTATGAAAATGTTTGAATAAAAGAAACAACATCAATAACTTATGTAAAAACTTCAGCCTCTAATCAGCTAAGCTTTAATAAGGTTTGAGATAACAGCACATGCATTTTGCCAAGAGTATAAAATAATCATAAAATATTATAATTGCTGTTCTGGTTTATTACATCTCACAAACTAGAGAGTTAAATACATGGAAGAAAACATTCTGGACCACATGTTAGCATATTGTAATAATTAATAGCCATTATTTGGATTTGGAGAATTTCAATGTGAGGTTTTGTTTGTTGGGGTTTTGGCGGGGGGGGATTTTTTATTTTTACAGCCTGTACAAATTTGGCCAAAACCTCAAATCTCTCTGAAATTAAATGAACTATTTATGACACAAAAGATTTGGCCCATAGAGTTTTGAAAACAGAGATGATAAAGCTTCAGTGCTGCTCAAATTAAACTCTCAAAACATAGAGTAAGAAAAAGGGGGGGGGAGGGGGGGGAAGAACCAAACTGCAAATAAACCCTTGACAATAAGTTACACCGAATTGTTTCCTTTTTGGAAGGTAGTGAGCTGCAAATAATTGCTAATAAAAGGTTCACTGTGTTTGGTGAATACAAATCTTTATTTAGTGGCTGCAGAGCAAGTCTTTTTCTTGCTCTCTTGACAGTTTAACTACACGCCAACAATATTTGCTTAAAGTCTTTGGCTCCATTAATCTCAAACCCTGCTACACAGATTGCCAAAGCTGATGACAAACCCCAGTTAGCATGGATCATCTACTTGCCATGACAGTATTTTTCCCATGACATTAAAAGGATGTTTTTTTCCCCAAAGAAGGCACAAGTCTACTGAATCTCGAGAAGGTTTGAAAGGATAAGTCTATGGCTTAAGGTGACCAATAAAGATAGCTGGGGACTAAACGGAAACAAGGAGGAGGAATACCCTTGCACTCTAATTGGCTTTTTTGTTTGCTCACAGTTGCTTCTAATATGGACAAATCTCCATAAGAAAACACAAAATTAGCACCTGTTAGGACAACTTAACCTTCAGGGAGAAAAGCAAACATCCTTGGGTTGTCAAGATTTTGAAACAAAGGTTACAAAGGAGGTGATTTTTTTCTGGATGGTTTTAACCCCTTCTTGCAACACAATGCAGCTCATTAACCGAGGTCCAGAACGGATTGTTAGCCACCCTTTCCTGAAATATGGTACATGAATCAGTGCCATAAAACGTGGGACTAATTAACAACGTCATTGTACCCTGAGCATCAGATGACAAAAGCATCTGCATGTTAAACGTGATCGAGGGAAACTGAGGCATAGAAAGAAAAATAATTGCTTATCCTCTGCCCCTCATGACTGACAGAATTAAGATGAAGCATTTACCAGTTGTCTCTGAGTCCTATGACTTAGAGACAACAGCTTGAAAGCACCGAACTTTTTTTTTTTAAAGTTGCGCTCACTAAAATGGCTGGTGGGAAGCAAATGGGGCTGGTCCATCAGTGCTTGGGCAGCCAGAGCTAGGAAACAGGAACAGAGAATTATAAAAGATGTCTTGTCGCTCAAAGTAAGTCTGCCATTCAAATCCTCGTGTGACCCAGGTGGGTTCCACTGCGGAGGAGCTCACTTTCCTGGTCCAGAAGGTCTCACTTGCCACGAATAGACATTCTTACATCCACTGTGGATTTACATGTGACTGTAACAGCCTCTCTTGCTCCTGAACCTACAGCAGCCTTCCTCAGAGCTCTCTCAGACACTCAGACTCCCCGGGAATTTATTCCGTGGCCGTGTTCTCCTTGAAAGCCATGTTGGGGAGAGGGATGCAGGCTTTAGCAATGCCTTTCCTCCAGCCCAGCCCTGCAAGACGACTGCTGTCCCCTGCCCTGTGCAGACAGGCGTCATAAAAAGGTGCAAGGATGCTTTGTGCCCACTCACTCTGGGAGAAATACAGAGGTCAGCTGCCTCACCAGGCAGGAATGGCATCCAGCAATGACTCTTCGCTCTCTTCTTACTCGAGAAAAAAACTTCTCAGAGCCAGAAAATTTAAAGCAAACCCAGCAATTCAAAATCAGCTCTGTGTCGTTTCTCCCGACTAATCAACAGGTGTTTTGGCCAAAACCACTGCTGCAGTAACCCAGTAACCGAGGCACCTGTTGCAGAAGCAGGCTCCTGCAGGCAGGTGCCAAAGTGCTGAATATGGAGGGAAATATAAAGAGTCTAATGGAAAAACTCAGAAGAAAAAAAAAAAACAAAACAACCGAGAAGTACTTCCAAGTGAAGTCCATGGTATTCAGCCACGGCCCTGGACAATACAAGCAGGGTAAGTATTATGTATACCTGGCTAACAATAGCAGCACCTCCCTCACCCTGCCCTGGCTCATCCTCATGGATAATGATTTGGTTAAGCTAAGGACTCCAGTAGAGCTATTCACACAGAAAAGCATAAAGCCTGCACAGAACTCGGCAGGATGGTGACCTCAGGGAGTAAATTGAACTAAAGTGATTGTAAATGAGCTAACATCTTTCACTTAACACTGTCTCCTGTTACTCTCCAACAGAGGTACCAACCTTTCTCTCGGTGGAATCTTCCACTTCTCTGTCAAAACCACAAGCATCTCCCAATTTTTCTACACTTTAACCTCAGAGAGGTTCACACTGTAGCTAACAGTCTCCAAGAGGACTGTAATAAAAACTGAGTGAGTCTTTGTTCTGATTGCAGATTAAAGGGAACAATCTGCAGTACAAATGTAAAGTAGTTTTCCCATGTTTTCTTTCTTCCCCCCCTTTTTGAATAATCGGTATCTGCATGTGAAGGTTCAATGTCACCAAACATGAGGCTTGTGTACAAAAGCACAAGATCCTTGACTAAAGCACAGCATACTTAACAGCTCAAAAGCAATTGTTGTAAAACTTGATGGAATTGTGCCTGGCAATCATATTTTATTGTCATTTGTACAGGGAAGCTTCAGCATGTTTCTGGGCTTTTTTTTTTTTTTTTTTTTTACCTTGGGGAAGTGGTGCATGTTTGATGAAGAAACTCTATCTCAAGAGTTCATGGTCATATTTACTGTTTTCTCCAGAATGTACATATTTTATATAAAATACAACCCCAGGTGTTCAGAAGAGAAACACTTTCCATTTATTCAGGTAAGAACATAGCCCAAGGTCATATAAACGCCTGTCACTGAAGTTTGCACTGGCTGAGGTGCAATAAATAAAGGTCCAGCGTTGACACAGCATTGAATATTTTTGTGCTGTGTATGAGCTTTCCCTGTAGAGAGAGCTTTCCTACCCGACTGGTACAGAGGAGGTTCAGTACCTGCTGCAGCACCACACACAAAACGTTCCTGTTGGGGTGACATTCTCCAGCAGCAGCAACCATCAAGGAAACACCTCCCCAGCCCGGGACACGTGCACTGCCCTGCCTGAGGCATAAACAAGGGTGTAGGGGAAGTTGGCTGGAGCTCTGCAGGCCAATGGAAAAAGGAGTCCTTGGAAAGCAGAATTTTGCTTTCCAGATGGAGTCAAACACATCTGGGGATGCAGCACCTCTCGGTAGAGGGCTTTTTCCCCAGTCAGTGTGACAGAGGTGACACCCTGAAAAGCAGGCTGCACTCATCCTCTTGCCTCTGCTGAATATGCTTACGAGCATATGGCAATGATAAACAGGGTTGTTGGGTTTTTTCAGTGCTGAGATCCTTCTCTGGACAGCAGCTGTTTATCATAGTTGAAAAAACACTGTTTCTGGCACTGGGAGCAAAACCACACTCATGTGTTTCTTTGCCTTAGGTGGAAGAGCTTATACACACAGGTGAGCAGCTCAAGTAAACAAATGAAAATATCTGAAGTCATGTCTCTAGAAAGCATGTCCATCTGCCAAGCAACGATTGCAAGCTGCAACTGCCACATCTCCAGGCTGTCCTTCATATGCTCCTTTTTCCTCTAAAAATGATGATGTAGACTCAACAACACATCAGAATTCTCAGAACACCATGCAGCCTAACGAGATAAGTGAATTTTTCCTCTCCAGTGCATACACCCTAATCAATATGATCTGTGTGCCTGTGTTCTGTGCACCATAAATCCTGGGGGGGCTCTCAAGACATCCAGTCCCTTTTTACATCAATGTCCCTATCTTATATCCCCTTTCACCCCCAAGCCCTCTCATGGTTAAATTTAAAAAAAAACAAACTGAGAGATCCTAAATTTGTGTGGCTGTCCATGGGAATAGTGCTCCCTCAAGTCTAGTGCTATGTTCAGGTTGCTCCCATCCCCTGCACCCCTGTGGCCTCTCCCAGAGTGGCAAATAAATCCCCAGCCTGGGAGGGCTCCAATGCAAAGCACAGAGTGAGCATGTGCATATGGACACACATTTTTATATATTTCTGCACACATAAATACATAAAAAAATCCCCAAGACTTTGGGGAGAAGGAGGAAGAGGGAAATCCCTCCTTTCATCTGCATCTAAATGGGAAGACCTGGTTTGCACTGGAAGTGAGATTTCAGAAACGTAAGGAATGAATGGCCTGCTTTGTCTCCACAGCTTTGATATATCAGTTCCTTCAGTGACAGACTTGTTAATCTTTCCAATGTTGCTTTTTCAAAAAAGACAAACACAGTGGATAAATGTGAAGGGCCGACCACATCCCCTCCCATAGGAAGTCTCGCCACATGGGCAATTCTTCCAAGCAAAGAAAACAGCCCACTTTATTTACAGGGTAAATCATTTTGACTTATCTTGCAGGGGTTTGCTCATAGCAAGCTGACAGTTTCCCCCTGTTGCACAGTAAATGGCTGACGGGGAAAATGTTTTCCTTCCCACCATGTAGAAACAACCAGCCAGAAGGGGAGGAGGGGTCGAGGACTTCATTTTTCTAATACTCCATTAATGTTCTCCTTGCTGACAATCACTGCAAAGGCCTGAACTCACCACTCCAGGCAGCTCGAGCAAGAAACCTGAATCTCTACAGGGATTTTGAGCTAAGTACATTGACTCAAGTTAGAACTTTTGGTCTTAAAGGGTAAGTTAACCATTAAAATGATTTTCAAATAAGTACCATTACTGTAGGAAAAAGAAAAAAAAAACCCCACCAACCTAAAGTTGCATCTTTTTTCTTCTGTTTAAATCCTTGTTCAAAAAAAGCCTCACATCTTTGTTATCTAAAATTACACTATAACAGGAGTAGAAACTTTTTAAAGGTATAATATTCCCTAGCAGATTGTTAATTCCTTTTTCTTTCATACACAAAAGTATGTGCTTTTTTTTTTTTAATTGTGATCCACTGATCCATTTGTTGACGATATCTTTGATATGTAGAACCTAAATACAAAACCAAATCTAGATATAATGTAAATTGCTATTTTCTTACAGATGAACATTTTCAGCTCAGGGATGTGCCAAGGCCCAATCTTTCCTCTCTGAAAGTCTGTGTGATCTCAAGGCATCACCCTGAAGAAGTCATCCCACTTCTCCAGCTCTGATCCAAGTTACAGCACTTGCTACCCTGATTTTTTCAGCCCAGCCAACCCTATAAGCACATTTTCCTTCAGCCACCTCATATTAAAAAAACCACCAGTGTTAAAAAGACAGAAAACCTGCAGGAGTTTTGGATTTCTTACAGTGTCAGGTGAGCACCAGGAGCAACTCCAAGGGACGATAAAAGTGGAGCAGGGAGTGCATTTGCAGAAGGTGTGCTCATCACAAGAGGGAAGGACAGGATGAGGTAGGTCTGCTTTGGGTTGGAAAGAGAAGAGTATTTGTCCCACCGTGCTTTCACAGGATTTGTAAATGATCCCACTCAGCTAAATCAGGATGAACTGCAAGTGCAGATGTCAGCCTTGCCAATTTCAACAGGGATGGCAACAGGATGCAACTATCTGCTGAAGTATTTTCCATGATAGCAAGCTAAATAAACCATCCAGGGTGGCAGTCATCACTCAAATAATAGGGAGAAATCCACCAAGACTGTTAAATGCACTATACACACATGCACAGAGAGCAGGAGCAGCATTTTGCAACCCTAACACAGCAGGTTAAGAGGTGTGCATGTTTCACATCCCCCCACAGTAATATCTTATTTAGGAGAGACATCAATCAATGCTAGACCTCAGGCAAAATCCATGTAATTGCAATGATTTATACCTTTTGACACTCTGGCCTGCTGACACTGGGAAGACAACGTGCATCAGAGTGTGCTGCAAATATCCACTAACACATTTCTCTGTGTTTTGAGGGTTAGAAATATGAAAACATATGCTCTGATTTATTAACTGCAGGTCAAACATGCAGGTGTTAATGGCTTTTTCCCTGAGATTTTCAGCTCCAGCCAGACCTGCGTATGAGCAACCAATTAAGAAATAGAAAATAGCAGAGCCATAATGGTGTTCCCATCATCTCATAGTAACCAAATAGCACAGCAAAATTAGAAACACAGACCTTTCCACCAGGACTCAACCTCCAGGTAAGAAAACAACTCGGGATCCTGCACGAATCCAACAAATGCTTCTGCTTTGACCTTAAATGGCGTGATTTAAAGTAATAATAAATATTTTAGAGACCTTTCCAATTTAAATGGGTGAAAGTTGAAAGTTTGCACTAGTACAGTTAGTTGAATGATTAAAAGTAACTATAACCCTGCTGGTACTAATGAAGGCTGCACAAAGGTTCACATTGCCTAATAGGTACATTTTTTTTCTTGATTTTTTTTTTTTCTTCCCTGCTTTGTTCTAATATTCCCTTTGGGTCCCATCTGCACAGGTCAATTTATGATGTTGAGGATTATCCTGAAATATGGGCCCTCTCTACAGTGGGCTAAAAGCCCAGGCAGGCAAATAAAAGCTGACCACAGGACCTGGTACAGTTCAGCTGTCCCCATGCCTGGTCATGGGCACTGTGACAGCCAAGAACAGCGTGGCTTAGGACTTTCTCCCTCCTTACTCTGCCAGTCTACAACAAAAGGGGCATTGCATGAGAAGGTCAAGCCAAGGCCAGGATTCATACTCTAATTTTCATCTGTGGTCCCATAAAACACAGCAACGACCACTGTGGGTGCTTTCTTAGCCATGGACAGAAAGCAACAGCACCCAAGGGCAGCTCAATCTCCCCAGTCCCTAGGGCCAGCTAATTTTGGAGGATTGAGTTGTTCTTTAGAGGGTTTTCCCTTTCTGCCTGGAGAGTAAATCCAGGCTATTCCAACTGAGATGCCATAGCAAAATACCTACACTGGCAAAATTCAGGCTTTTGTGCTTGGGTCATGGCATGTGACACAAACTGCTTTGCCTGAAAGAGCACCATTTCAGTCTTCTGCATTTAACACATCCACACTCCAGATGGGATCTCCAGTGTCCCTGAGGTTATGTGTCAGCCTGCAGGGCTTCAGGACAGCACTGCCCCACAACACAACAGAAGACAGCACTGAAAAAGGTGCAAAAGGACTATGGCAGCATGGATGTGTTTTCTGGAAAGGGTAAAAGAAGATTGCCTGGTCCCATTTCCCCCTTGCAGGAGGATTGTTGCCAACAGCAGAGCAGGTATTAAAAGCCTTCAGGTGTGGGGATCTCACAGCCTTCCTGGTACCTGCTCCAGCACTGCACCACTCCCTGAATGAAGCATCTTGCCTTAACATGCAGCATTGCTAAGAAAAGACCAATGCATCCAGATGTGCAAAATACAGATGAGAATTTGAAAATTAGCCTAGTTTTTCTTTGCAACAGGTGGTTCACATCATATGAACACACACACAACTCTGATACTTACTGGTGTTTTGATGTTTGTTTAAGGCTGGTTGGTTTTTTGGTTTATACAGAAATACTACCCAAAGCTGTCTGAAAAAAGTCCATACACCATTTTTCCTGTTTTAAAGACTGTTTTCCCATCAGGTTACATAAGTTATAATTAAGCCAAAGATTTGTGAAATGACAAGTCAATATTTCCTGGAGACCACAGAATTGTTGAAAATTATTGTTTTAATGGGGATTCAAAGTGGGTTTACGACATTATATCAATATATAAATCAGCTACAATTTTTTTAAAAAATTAACTGGCTGCATAATTCCCAGCAAGTCTAGCTTTTAGCAACAGCAACAGAAGATTGTCATTTCCAATCCCGGGAAAACATAATATATGTGGTAGAAGCTGCAACCAAAGAAAGCTAAAGAACATCCTTTAAAAACATTCCAAACATCTTTCTTTTTCATGCCATGAGAGATGATTTTTTTTTCTATTTCTTGTTAGGCACTCTGCTATTTTGCTTATAATTCCTCAGGGACTGGTGACCTCATGAAGAAAAACAACCAGGACAGAATTAGCCTTTATTTATATATTAATAGTTTTACCTCCAGCAGTGGAAGATATAATTTTGAGTAAAAAATCATAATTTGTGATTGTTTGGATAGCAGCAGTCCTGCAAAGCTGTGGCAGCAGGAATTGCTGGGCAAGGCTGAATTGTGGTTGCCAATCACTGCATTTATTAATGATCAGATTTGAAAATTAAGTGTCTACTCCAAAACTGACAAAAGCCAGGAAGATCCTCTGCATTTCCTGGATTTTATATCAAACCACAAACAGAGTAGAGTCATAGCACAGTGGGGGGCACTTGACAGGGAATGCAAGGCCATAAATCGCTTCCAACATAAGCTCCCTCAACAGCATTAGTAATGGGATGGTGCTGGAGGTTTTGGGGAGAAGTGGGTGACAGAAGCTCCCCTCCCCACCACTGCCAACCCCCCAGCCAAGGTCAGTTTAGAAGGTGACTGATCCTTGTCCTCACTCTGCCCAGTGAGAGGTCTGGTCCCTCTGCCCCCCTCCCTTCCCAAAACACCCTTGGTGGGGCTGCGAGCAGGAGCTCCCACCCCGAGGGCTGGCGAGGCGGTGAAAAACGATACGAACCGAATGGCAAAATCAATATTTGGTCAGGCTGAGGGAGGACTATCGATTCTTTTCTCATGATATCCATGTCTCCTGCACTTCCTGCTTCTCTGGGGCACTGGAAACCCAAGTCCCTCCTAGACCAAGGGTGGCCAGGCTTTGACTCGGTAACATCTGTACCGCACAAGACGTTCACGTGTGGTCTCCCAGCCTGATGCTCGTCCACTTGAGTGGCAGCAGGGACATGCTGGCATGAGAGCTGCTGGGTAAGCCAGGAGGAAGCAGGACAGCAGGAGATGCTGAGGGCAATGACACTGGGTCAGTGCAGGGGAGTACCACATGAATATGCTGCCAGCTCCTGCCTTGGCTCTCTCCCTCAGAGCCATGCGGCTACATGACAGTTTTAACCTCTAACTTTTCATTCAACCCCTCACATCTGTTTTCTCTAGGCTTTCTTGCTCTCCCCCTTTCTGTCTCAAAAGTCTTTTGTGCTGGGCAGAGACGGCCATGAGGCCCACACAACTAGGGGATGCAGGGATGGCTGTCGATACAATATCGAGGAACGAGGACACAACAAAATCCCAAGCCTGAAGACCCTCATCCTGCATCCAGATTTCCACATGCTATAGGAACTGAGGGATGAATAGCAGCATTCATCATGGGTCAATGCAAGCACAGCCAAGATCTAAACTCGTTCTCCTAAGAAACTTTCTCCCAGTCTCCCCACCACTGAGGCCCTTCTCACAGGTAGTCATAGACAATGGCCAACACAAGGGAGAGGGGACCAAGAAGGAAATAAAGTGACACTGCTGTGTCACTCAGCACACCCAGGTTAGCACCTCAAAAAATGGCAGCTCTTTTCCAGAAACATTACTATTTAAAAGTCCTTTTTCCTTGGAGAAAGCTGGGGTCTCCCTAGAAGTTACTTTAGGCTGAGAAGTTTGCCAAACCACACACTGCGCTACTTGGTGTTTCCATTAGTTAAGCTGCAATGGTTTTGAATGACTCTGGAAAGCACCCAGGGATGCAAGACTGAGAAGAGGACAGAAAAGAGTTTCCTTCTCTTTCGTAAAAAGATTTTCCTCACAGGTTTAAAAGCAATCCTGCTCACAGCAGAGAGGCTATCGTTAGCTAAGGCCTAGAGAAATCTGCCAGGTGCCTTGAACTCCAAGATGGAGAGTGACCAGTGAAGCTTTTGACTTCTTGCCTTCAAAATGGCAAGAGGCCATTTTCTCTGGAGCAAGAATGAGGTGGTGAAACAACTCTCCATGAACACCTGTCCAACATCCATAAACTCAACCCACGCTGCTCAACAGCCGTGCAGACACATCGCAACAGCCAAACAGCACAAGTTGTCTGCTCCAGGGAGCACAGAGGAGGGATTCTCACATCACCAAGTTCACCCAGAGTTTGTTCCCACAAGAAAGTCAGGCTTCCTCAGTCACCTGCCTGTCATACATGCAGAGTCCTGGTTTGGCTTGAACAGGGAATAGGGAATCCTGCTCTTCCACACAGTCTAGGTACAAGCAGAAGCAGCCTGGCTGGAGCTGGATTTTGCCTCACACGGTCTCCAAAGGCATTCCCAGGTTTTGTGGAGTCCTGGCCTCTTTCACTGTTCTGCCCTCAGCCAGGGTCGTCTGATGGAGGTGGAAAAAACCTGAACTCATTCCTGCCAAAGCACAAGAGCAAAGTATGGGAAAGCCAAGGACATTGTATCAGTCAAAACTGCAGTAAGGGAAACAAGCCCAGCAACATGAGACTCACCAAGGAAAAGCTGAAGCATGTTGGGATCAGGGTTAGGCACGTTTCTGGGAGCACCAGGTGGTGGCACTCAGCTGCTGCGGTGCCAGGGACAACAGACAGGCACAGCTTTGCCTCCCAAAGCCTTCCCACGAATGAAATCAGATCAGCAGGCACCTGAAGGAGGGCAGCTCCCTACACTGCTCACAGGAACACAAACAAACCACGGCTGCGAGTGTCCTTTGCGGGTTGCATCTGGCAAAAATTGCCTTGCAAGGGCTTGGGAGAGTCCATAGAGAAAGCACTCAGCCCTCAAAAAGACAAATATACAACCGAGCTGGCTAGGTGGTGGCTGCCCTTGCTAAACTTCATGGAAAAACACAACTCGTGCAAACCGAATTCCCTCGCTAACCTCTTCCCCTTGTTGAAATATTAAACAAAAATAACTTCTCTTTTTATCTTTGAGCCAGCGGGACAAATTCATCATTAAAGGAACTTCACTGAAGTCAACAGGGATATATCTCAGATGAAGAAATGAATTTGACCTATTGCTTTTTGTGTCCTTATGTTCTAGCTAATAACTAAATTGCACAGAGTCCTAATCAACAGGATCAGAGAACCTGGCCAAAGCAGTTTGCTTTCTTTCCCCCCAGCATCGTTGTCTGTACTTTTATATTGCTTTCTCTGTGAGTAACTTTTGAAAGCAGGTATTTTCAGCCAATTGCATCACAATTTTTTTTTTCATGAGTGTACTGTCAAAATCTTAACATAGAGTTCTCATAGGATATTTGCTCCTAGGACAAAACACAGGTAAACAAGAAGTTTTCTATTTTAAATTTTACCAATTACCACTAAAAAAAATATTTTGGGTGTTTCAAGTACACACATTTGTAAAAATTACTCCAGCCACAGGATGCCTTGTCTGATCCAAGGATCTCCCTGGAAGATGCATGGAATGAAGCAAAACAAAGCTGTGGCTACACAAAGAGATCCAAAACTCCGTGTCTCGGCACACTGACAACTCTTTCCATGGAGCCGGGGCACACAGCTCTTGCCAGGCAGAATATGAGGGATTCAGAGAAAGGAAGAGTTGCCAGCAGAGGAGCAGGAAGATGATGAAATATAGAAGCTACCAAAGCCCATGCTAGGCAGAAGATGCATTTTGTGTCTCGTGTTATATTGGCTGCCAGTCGATTACAGTGCAGCCTGTATAAACACGTCATGCGTGCTCTGACAGGGAGTCGGGGTGAAGCAGGGTGTCAGGGTAAAACAGAGGATAATAAAATCACTTTAGATTTATTTCTCTAAATTGGAAACTTCATGCTTACACCTGACTAAATCATCAGCCTGAAACTCTAGCTCGACTCCCACAGAAAAAGTATGAAACCTTATCCCATCTTTGTTTAACAAAGGCCAATCAAGCTCGCCTAATGAATTCTGCAGATGGAGGCGACAGGACGTGTTTGGCCACTTTAATTCTTCGGGGCTTCCTCAGACCTGTCTCCAACACACCCATCTTACTCTTGAAGCAACTGAAGAGCTCTCAGCATCTCAAAGCCAGGCTGCCCCATGGCATCCCATGGGCAGAGCAGACCCAAGAGCGTGTTACTGGACCTTAGCCATGGCATTTATAAATTCTGAAAAATATTAAGGAGAGCATCGCAGGTGGCTGGTGGCAGCACTCTCTCTGCTCCTGCCCAGCTTGGCAAGAGCAGGGCACCAGCACCTCCATCTCCCCACCAGTGAATGTCCTCACTCACAAAGTGCAAAAGGACC